>VOPJ01009224.1:0-16161 GCA_014673585.1 Semibalanus balanoides
AAATCGGGCAGAAATCTGAAGTGAGGCAGGATTTCCGGCTGAGTACTCGTTGTCAGGCTAAAATCCTGCCCCTCCCCAAACTTGAACATACTTCCTGCGTCCCTGCCTCATATGACCTCAGATGACCTTGTAGAGATCACTGAGCAACAACTGCACCTTGATCATCCATAATGAGCCCAAATAACACGATTCTGAAAGAATTGGCCTGAGCCATCGCATATTTTCTGAATAGGATGCATTTGTTATTTTCCCATTCACTTATAATGGGGAGGTCAGAAAATTGACCTGACCTTAGGTCACCGGTGCAAAAATCCAAGATACAAAAATTGTATGTACTTATGATCTTATGAAATCCTGCAAGTGTCAAATCTTTGGGATAAAAACTGTGGGTTTGGCACGATCACAAAGATTTCGAAAGGCAAGGTCACTTTAAGTGACCTGGTGACCTGACCTCGGATGACCTGATTTTTTTGCCAAAGTGTGGGAAATTGATGTTCAAACAGCTGTGCAAAATTTGGCGACGCTGCGCGCCGCCGTTTTCCCGATATTCCCTCTCCACCAGGGCAAGGATTAATACACGCAAACAAAACGAATATACCTACATTTTTTCGTCATTTCAGCGGTCAGCCGATCCCCTCAATAATTATTGGTGACGCCCCTGCGAGTTGGTATGAAATAAACGTGACTATTACTTACGTGTGTATATGCTACGGAAAGTGGTGTTCTGTGTGTTTTAATGCGATTTTTCACTTTTTTCATGTTTTTTTTTTTTTATTTTTTATCTGGAATGCCAAATAAGGTGAGAAGCCCAAGTCTGCGGATAAAAAATGGGGTAGCTTTTTGTAAAAAAGTTGTCCCCCCAAAGCGAGCGGCTGGATCCGCCCCTGTATCCAAAGTGCTGAAAACGTACAGTGGTGAATTGTTGCCTATTGTGGGCCAAGCACAGGTACGGGTTAGGTATGAGGTCTCAAGCTGCTGACTTGCCACTGATCATTTTGAAAGGGTCAGGGTCCGTTTCTGTTTGGTCGGGACTGGCTGGCAAAGTTTAGACTTAAAGGGAGTGTGCCTACTCTTGAAATGTCAAATATATTTGTATTACGGTAAGAAGCTATTGCTTTGATTATTGGTTACGATAAAATTCACGTCTGTAGCCCCTTTAGTTGAATTTTTACTTATATCTGTTTTGATTTGTTTGTTTTCAAACTCATAAACGATCGTCACTATAAACAGAGTAGCGAAGAGTTACCTATAATGGCGCACTAAAGACGATAAACCCAAACCTTATGAGCAATGTATATGTTTGTTTTTCAGTGATGAGAATCTGTTCGGCAGCTGTTATCAGTGCTCACGAGTTGTTTTCTATCGGCCAAGAGCATAACAATATATCTAGCGTTGTAATTTAAGAGCAATGCCTTCTAGTTGCGAAAGCTCTCTGGCGGAAATCGATATTTAAGTACTGCCAGTATGTGATTGGCGACTTTGGAATATCTCAGCAACTAAAGTGATTCTGGGAAAATGAAGTACATGGCTAAATTAAGAAAAATCTGTTCTAGCTGTTCCTGTTCTACCTTCTCTCTATCTGTTCTAAATCTATTCGTCGTCAAAGACGACGACGACGACGACGATAATCGAGTAANAGCTTACCTTTTTAGCTTGTTCGGTTTTGAACAAATAGTCTTCGTGGTAGTTATAGTGTCCTCCGATTCCATAATTTACAACCTGTAAAGCACCAGCGACCTCATGCCACTTCCTATCTCATTTGACCCAGGGAATAAACACTAACTGTTAAAAGACAGTCTAAAGAAGGCATGATTGTTGGTGGGTTTAGCATGATGCACAGTTAACAGTCAAGGAATATAACTTTCGTTACCGAAGTGGCAGCGTAGAAAATACATATGGCACAATGCACGCTGCACAGATAAAAACACAAGGTATATTCATCGTACTCTCACTCACACATACACCCGCTGAGATATTGCTGCTGAAATTTCACGCAGACTGACGAGCGAAAGACAAACTACAGCGTCCCACCACGCACGGGTGCAGCACGAGGAACATCACCAACAATGAGTAGAACTGAAATAGATGCTTGGCAACAACCAGTCCAAAGCCAGTGTGTCAGTAACATGCAGTGACCGGCGCATGCAAGGAGCCCACAGGCACCAACCAGCGTATCCCGCATGCACCCGTGCCAGCGAGGCCATCGCCATGCAGCTAGAAAGCTGAGTGACCTTGCCATGATAGCGACTCTATCGGGGATGGTGGGGTAGCTTTAATTCGGCTGATGGGCTACTGAGCCAGCATTGTGTAGCTATTGTGTCGTTGTCTTTCTGTTAATTAAACGTCATTCTGTTAGTTGATTATCGTAGTCTTTTAGAACCCTGCCTGCTTTATATCTGGTTTGTCGTCGTTTTCAGCAGTCAGTGCTGTGCAAAGATTTGCTGACGTAGAGCTGTTCTTGTCGCTGCTGGCTTCCTTCAGCTTTTTTGTGGGGGATAATTATTGTAACGCAATTGCTTTTCCACCATGTTGGTGCCTGATCTATTTTGCTGATTGGAGAGTTACAAATATTTTTAAGGACCAATTGCTTTGCTATCTTCTACTATAATACGGTAAGCAATTGGTCATTTTTTTGCTCGACCTTCTGATATCGTTGTTAGATATCAAATGTATGAGACAAGCAAAGACATTTCACTTTTTGACTAAATTACTCAGCGAGTCAAGCTGTAAATTTTGACTGTGTGTCATCCGTCAGACTTTAGAAAAGACTTCGCATCACGATCACACGCATCTTCAATATAAAGATTCACTTTTATGAGCGAGTACTTACCCTGCGAAAGGCATATTTGGTATCGAAATGTAGCATGTAATGTCCTCCGCTGGTGTAACGAGATATCTGGAAAGGACAGCGCCGCTTATGTTCTGCTGAGAGCCGCGGATAGACGGACAGGACAGCGACCTGTTTTCATGCATTTAAACGAGCTTCAGAAGCTGGCGTAGCTGCTTGTGTTTAAAGCTGTGGCGGCAGGTGTCAATTGAAGCTGCTGGGTGAGCTGCGTTTAAGCCTGCGGCCGAAAATGCATTTGAGCTTTGCAGTGTGCAGTAAACGATCAGGACATGCACCAGAGGTGATATTAGACAAACAGCAGTTAATTAGGTCAAATGCAGCCACACTGATTATCAGGTTATCACAGGCCGTTATTAGCATCGCTTTTTGACACGGACTGTTGAGAGCTCACCTGACATCGCATCACACTTATAGAACCATCAGAATCACAATCTTTCACATACAAACACACATATTTAATACACAACAACAAAATAGTTGCACGAGCACCACATTGCCTAACTCCGCCCTGCACCACTCCAGACACCTATCGGCTCCAGCGACCAGCCCCGCATCACAGACACACTCCCTGCCATCCCCACCGCCACCATCGACGGTCTGTCCCTCTGACTGACCTGGAACTGCTCGGCGTCTCCTCTGTCGGTGTCGGTGGAGAATCCTGTGATGGCTGCCACGCGGCGGGAGGCCGCGGCCATCATCGGGTGGCGACTGTCTTCCACCCAGGCGGTCAGGGAGATCCTCGAGTCGCTTACCTTGTCTCCAGTCCGACCGCCGACCACCATCGAGCGGGAGAGCTGCAGACGGTGGCCAGTGGTCAGTGGTCAATCATCAATGGTCACTCCCGAAAAAAGGTAATTGGTCTGTGGTCATTCGCCAGCACGGTTAGTGGGCAGTGAGCAGTGGTCAGTGGTAACCGGTCGATGTTCTATAACGTTGTTATTGTGTTCTATAACGTTGTTCTATAACGTTGTTGTTACTGTCCGTTAACTGCGGCTTAGCAGAGCACGTTATGCATTTTCAACATCTTGATCGCGCAATGCAACGCTCAGTTATTAATGCCAGTGATTTCTTAGTTCTGAATCCGCACAACACATTACAGTGTGATGCTATATTATATATAAGTGTGATATAAGTGTGATGCTTGAACACATGAGCACTACATGCGAGACGGAGAATGTACATTTAACACATGCTTGCTTACCTCATCTTTGGAAATTTGCTTTATCATGGTCAATGATTATATTGTGATGCTATATAAGTGTGATATAAGTGTGATGCTTGGACACATGAGCACTGCATGCGAGACGGAGATTGTATATTTAACACATGCTCATCTTTACCTCATCTACCTCACCTCATCTACCTCATCTACCTCTTACCTCATCTTTGGAAATTTGCTTTATCATTTCCATTTCTTCGTCGGTAATGACGTCATGGAACATAAACAGATCCGGGTCAATGTGCTTTTGTTCCACTCTGATGGGCCTCAGCTTGAAATAGGCATACCCCCGGTCTGAGTTCCAGCACTTCAGCTTTGCCACCTCCTTTGGATCCTGTAATCAATCAATCAATCAATTAATCAAATTTATATACATGCTCACGATGGTTTTGAGGGGACAACATTGTGATATAAACATTAGCGAAATGCACAGGCTGAGGGTAGTGTTGCTGAGTTCATGGACTTTTATCTACCCTACCATGGGTGGAACTTTATATCTCTTGGGGAGGGCCCGAGTCTCCACAATGATTTCAAATTTTAACATTAGGCCTATGGCGTTGCATGGTAAGAACTGAGTTTAAATCTATAAAATTAACGTTAGCCACCCCCCCCCCGGCGATTTCATAAAGTTTCGCCCCTACACCCTACCCTTCTTCCAGTCAGTTCTGGGTTTAAAGGGAAATCAACTCGAGTTTAACCCGGCATTGGCTGGGGTCTCAGCCGAACGCCATTGGCTGGGGGGGGGGGCGAAAAACGCCCCCCCCCAAACTATTTATCTCCCGAACCAATAATCGCAGCGAGACGCGCAAGACGGCAATCGAAAAGCTCTCAACGAGATCACTCTTTAGCGTACTCGAAATTTTATAAATAAGGTCATATGCCAGGTCACAGTCAGGTCAAAGGTCAAATGGTAGTTATTTTATATTTTGAGCCCATATCTTCCAATCCAAAGCCGTATTATTGAGACGAAAATCGCACAAAGTGCTCTAAAATGTATAGTGTATCTCTCGTTATAATCTAAAAGTGAAATTGTAAACAAAGGTCAAGGTCAAGTCAAGGTCAAACAGGTCACTATTTGCAAGAGATTCATGCGACACATGTTTTTAATGCGTTATCTTACACAAATAACTACCAATTATAGCAGCCATTTTCAGATCTGACCCGATATAAGGCAAGGTCAGGTCAGAGGTCAAATTTAGAAATATATAAATATAAATTAAAAATGCATTTATTTAATCCAGCTTTTTGTCTCCAGAAACACAAGTAAGTAACATTTTATTTGTATGTACCTGTCGATTAAAGCCCCCAAAAACGTTACTTTCAAAAATTTGACGTCATGAGGTAATCATACTTGGGAAGCAATCAGTTGATTCAAAAATAGATATATGACTTTGAAATTCGGTTTGGGTAATGTACATATGTGGTTCTCTTACATATCTTCCGTTTTTTTGAAATTTTCAAAAAATGGTGATTTTGTGGGCATTTAAAAAAAATGATTTTTTTTTTGGGGGGGGTCAAAATCCAAAAATGTCCAAAATCCAAGATAGCCATTTTCTACCCCTTGCAATTTGAAATCTTTTGACGTTTTTGAATTGCATATTGCTTAAGGAATCGTCTATTTACAGCCTGTTAGAGCTTAGCTGATATTTACGCCAAAGTTGTGTGTAGTGACGTCACTAAATTCGATATAACTCGAAAAAAATTATACGATTTTTTTTTTGCATTGAAGACGCCAAATTGATGTATAATAAGGTACCTGAAGTTTGGCGTTGATAGCGCTGTTGGTTTGTGAGCTATTTTGAAAATCCCTGAGGGAGGGGGCGTTTTTCGCCTCCCTCAGGAGGCGAAAAACGCCCCCCCCCCCAGCCAATGGCGGGTTAACTCTGACTAAAAATTTCTAGTAAAAAAAAAATTACATTCAAAGAGTCCTATTTCGGATGTGATACCAAACTTTGCGATAAAGTATTACAGTCTTAATCCATGATAAACAATGCTTCCATTCAGTTTAGCAATGAATTATTCGTATTTCTAAAGTTATGAAACTCATTCAGCCTTACATACAAACAAGGATTAAATTACCATGCCTACTTCCCAATGGCCCGAGCTAGCAGCCGCCCTCACCAGCATCTGTTTGCCGCGGCACAGCTCCCTGTAGTTGGCAAAGTCCTGCTCCGGCGGTATGTTGGTACCCAGACGGAGCGGAAGGCGATGTAGCTGCCTCCTCCGCACCTCCCCCGGCGAGCGGCCGTTCAATGGCTCACGCAGCACGTGCACGTTAGAATGGTTCGAGTTCCTGGCCACGAAGTCATGCTGGAACACAGCGGGAGGCACAGGGAGGGCTGAACGTGGTGCAGGGGGAAGGTGAGTAGGTGGCGCCACTGTCGGGGTCAGATGGCAGCACTGTACGGCTGTACTCAAATGTATGACGCAGGTTTATGGACAGAGACAAATCACACAGAATGGTGAAACTGATTCATACAACGCCAACTTCTCTTCCTGTAAGCTTGGATTAAGATATGGATACGCATGACTCAGGCTGACTAAGCGGATCTGCCAATTTAACACCTCGAATTCAGAAACATGCACGTTATCGAAACTCGAAAGCCTAACAGTTCGAAATTAGAATGACACCATACTGCATACGACTTACTTAAGTTAAAAGATCCCACTTCATACCATCCCAACATAGAACATAGACCAGCTGTGGATAAGAGAGTTGGGTGCTACGTACGGCGCTCCTGGCCTTCTGTGCGAGGTTGATGATGACGGAGGTGGTGGTGGTGCGGTTGTGTTCGCGTTCCGCCAGTCGCAGAGCTACGTCGTACCACTCCACTGCCCGCCAGTACATCCCCTGAAGGAACGAGCTCTTCCCCATGTACAGGCAGTCGTGCGCCGTCAGAGCTGTGGGGGAGAGGGAGGGGTGTCAGATAAGAGGGGGAGAGAGGGAGGGGGTGTCAGATGGAGGGAGAGAGAGGGAGGGGTGTCAGATGAGAGGGCAAATGGAGGGAGGTGTTAGAATAAGTGAGAGGAGAATTGTCATAACAACACTGGCAGGTGCCAGTGTTGTAGGGGGAGGGCAATGATAAACGGATATACATTAACATAGGTCCGCACAATTCCTTACATTTTATTTTTCATGGGTAATGGAAGCAGATTTAATTTTCAGAAATCCTAATGGGAGTTAAAACTGGAATCTGAACCACAGAACTAAATAAATAAAAATTGAAAATAAATAGCATCTAACGAGTACATTATATTTAACAAAGTACAGTGCAAACCACATTTTTTCTGGTCCACTTTCTCGACACCACCAGAACTGCGGTGGCTGCGAAGTCCAATGCAACCTATTTGTGGACACGCCTCGCCCTGATACGTGGGCGAGGGCTATAGTAATTGCATTGGATTCCACTGCGTGCAGCACCGACAGACTCGCCGGTGGTGTCGAGGAAGTCGACAGAACATTTGTTCTGCTCTGTACGTGTGCAAAAGTTCCGTTGTTCCAATGAGCCACCATCCTTCCCTTTCCTTCTAGCACATCTGCCAGTTTGTAACCGGACGTGCGTGCTGACACGACACTAGTGAACATGCTGGCCGTACTCACTGGCGGCCGTCTGAACCCCGAGCATGTCTCCGTCGGCCAGCCGGTCCAGGTCCAGATCATAGGTGTCGTGTAGACGCACCAGCGCCTTGGCCATGCCCTCCATGTCAGTCTCCTTCGGGAGCCGTGCTCCCAGCTTCAGAGAGTCGATCTGCTTAGCAACGCCTGCCGATATTCAGAGGCAAAGGGTCTCGATGTCGATGTCAATGACGCTTTCCCGAAGGTGTCATCACCATCATCACCATCCCTTGCATAGGGATGGTGATACTGGGGATGTACTACGTGAATACGAATGAGGATGGTGAAGCGAAAATTCGTATCAATGCGAGCTCAGTATCTATTGCTTCACTGGCGAAGCTAGGCACAAGTGAATGGATTTTGATTTAAAAAATGTATGTATGTATGTTGTATTGTTTCTATAATCCGTCCATGAAACAGGATTTTCAAGGAGTAGCGTCAAGCAACAGTAAAAAAACACAGAAAAAAAACATACACCAGGAATAAAAAAACAGCAGTCTGTTGGCCATGTTTCGCAGCATAACACACATGGGCGGTGGGACATTTACGTTGTTAATACAAATTAAAAGTGTGGATAAATGAAAGGTGCTGATAAGAGTGTGATAAAAATGAAAAGGTGATAAGATGTGATAACAATGAAAAGAGTGAAACAGCGAATTGTAAAAAATTACAAGTTGATGAAAATGGAAAAGGGTGGGATAAAAGTGTGATAAAATCATAGGTGATACAGCGATGCAAAGGCACACGGAATCAAAACATTACGCATACGGGCGGCTGGATCTCAGGCTGTCAATGCTTCAGTGACGCACGAAAACGCAGACAGTTGTCGGTCGCCCTAGTGATAGCCGGAGGCATGTGATTATCGTTTAGGAAATGAAGTTTTAAAGCAAGATAAAATCAATATATTATAGGTCGTTAATCCTGCCGTTTGCAGAGACAAACATAGCCATCAATCTCACCTGGCCACTGGTCCTTCCTCATCATGTTCTGTATCTGTCGCCAGTCGGAGACGAAGCGCTTGGTTAGGTGGAACGCGTGTACTGGATTGCCAGCGATGCGCTCCAGAAAGTTATCGCCCTCGTGCTGGTACAAGTCACTTTCAGCCTCGCTGTACTGGTGCAGGTAGCTGGCAATTATGGCGTGGGTTAGACATGACAGCAACAACGACGACTGGGCTGGATCAGATTGGTTAAAATTATTTCCAGAAGAAGGACTAGAAGATTGAAAAAGAAGACTTGTGTATAAATTAGGTATAATGCACCACGTGCTTGACACAGGCCCGAAGCCAGGTTGTATTATCAGGGGTGCACAATAATTTCAAAGAGTGCACATTGCACAACCATTAGCATATATTGAGCTCAAAATATTTGCCCTGTGAATACTGTATCTAAGCATAAATGTCATAATAAGTGACCTGTTATGTGGATTTTACTGAAAGTCAAAGATTCAAAGGCGATTGTGTCCGATGGTTTTTACTCGAATGCGAAAGCCCTATACATTAACTACTGCAGGCACACGGACTGAGGTCAGAGGGTGCACGGAGATCCCAGGGGGTGCGCGGAGATCCCAGGGGGTGCGCGGGAATCCAATGAACCCGCCTGGCTACGGGCCTGATTCGGCACGTGTGTCACATCGTCCGTTAGTAGCACTGATCCGCGAAAGTTCCCCGCAGCTCTTCGCTCCATGCGCTACCCTGCACCGTTGGTCGGTGTGCACAGAGCGTGTCGGAACAGTCTCGCCACAAACAGTGGAACCGGTGGAATTAGCGGGATGGTGCACCACCTCTCGGGACCGAGGAAGAGAGGTCAGCACCCGCGCCGTGCCGCCCTGCTTAGCTCAGCGACTGCGACGAAGCACCACACCGTAAAACCACAGTGTAATAGACTGCAACGGAGCACAGCAGAAGCACACCTGGCAACGGAGCGCCGCACCATAGCACCAGGCAACACGGACTGCAACGGGGTATAGCAGAATAACACCTGACGACACGGACTGCAACGGCGCACCGCAGAAAAACACCAGACGACATGGACTGCAACGGAGCACCGCAGAATCACACCTGACGACATGGACTGCAACGGAGCACCGCAGAATCACACCTGACGACATGGACTGCAGCGGAGCACCGCAGAATCACACCTGGCAACGGAGCGCCGCACCATAGCACCAGGCAACACGGACTGCAAGGGGGCATAGCAGAATAACACCTGACGACACGGACTGCAATGGCGCACCGCACCATAGCACCAGGCAACATGAACTTCAACAGAGTACAGCACCATAACACCAGACAGCACAGACTTGAACGAAGCACTGCACTATAATACCAGACAACATGGACTTCGATAGAGTACAGCATTAAAACAACAGACAATACAGATACGTAAACGGATCACCGCACTTAAAAGAACTGTCCTACCTAGACACTAGATTTGAGTTGAGATAGCCATGTTGAGTGCTTGGCATTTAAATTGAGTATGGTACAAGTTAAAGCAACTGCCGAGGTCGAATCACAAATAAATATGAGTTTGGTTTTGACATCTGGGGCATTCCATGACAAATCGACCAAGCCATAACACCCTACATCTCAGATTTCGTTTAAACTGCGTTTAGGGGGTTATCTAGGCCGTAGATTAACGTTGTAAAATTGTCAGCACCATCCATCAAACGGTTTTTGAGTTAAAGCCTCAGGCATTATTCGTTTTTTGCTCAAACCTTCATTTTCATGGCGATATCTCCATATAAATCTTACAGGACTCATAAAGATTTAGATAATCATCATAAGCCATAGATTTTATGTGATATCATATATTTTTTTTAATTCCAAAATTTTTTGAAAATTTTCAAAATAGCGATTTTAGTAACAAACACGTTTTTGATAATGTGGCAAGTGGCCATAAAATCTATGAATAATTTTTTTCATGTCAGCATTGACTCCTAATATATAAGCCTACGATGGTAAGAACATTGGAAAATACCTTTTCCTCTAAATATTGTATTTATAGTTTTTTTAAATTTAGAAAAAATATAATGGGCACCAGCACGTATTTGAATAATAACTTTGCAGCTTAAAAGTGCTAGAGAGCGTAACTGAAATCACTAAATTTTTGCTTCGTGGAGTCTGTATTAATGATGCAATAACAGGACCCGCTGGCAGGTTGCTTGTAAACATGATTTTTACTTAAAATCATTTTGGAAATTTTTGGTATTTTAGGAATTTTCAAAAATTATATCTTGCATTAATCTATAATATTATGGTGATTGTTATGATAAATAGGTTTAATAATTACTTATATTATTTGATGGGAGATTTCCCCACTGAAAAAGTCGAGGTTTTACGCAACACGAAAAGAATGCTAAGGCTATAACTTTAGAACCAATTCACAGACGGGAACAGAAAATCCAACAGCGTGATTCCTACGGCTAGATAACCCTAAGCATATTTTCATCGAACCTATGAGAAACGGAGTGTTTATGTTTGGGTCGATCTGACATTGGCTGGCACCGGGTGACTTCAAGTCACCATGACCTTGAGTCAAGAAGCGATCTGCATGGGTCATGTTATGCATCATCAAATGCAGCTCGACGAAGCAAATAAAATGCTGTTCAGTTAAGCTCTCTTATACACATACGTGCAAAGTTATTATTAAATACGTGCTGGTGACCATTATTTTTATTAATTCAAAAATATAAATATAATATTTGGAGAAAAGTATATGTTCCATATTTTTACTATCGACGGCTTATATATTAAAGTCAATGCTGGCAAGGAAAGATATCATAATTTTTAGTGGCCACATTATAAAAAAGCGTGACTTTACTTAAAATCGCGTTTAAAAATTTCAAAATTGTATAATAATAATAAAGTATATATCACATTAATCTATGGTTTATGTGACCTATGATCTATTGTTTATGTATTGGATTATATGACTCCCATATTTAAGATGGGAGATATCGCCCGCTGAAAATTAAAAGTTTGAGCAAAATCGAATTTTGAGGAGATAACTGAGGCCATAACTCAAAAACCGTTTGACGGACGAGGCTGAAAACGTCACAGCTTAAATCTACGGCTCAGATAACTCCTTAGATATAGGTTTATTGAAATCTGAGATATAGGATGTTATTTCGATATTTTTTAATCGATCTGTCATGGAAGATCGGTGTGATCAGATCACGGTGTCCTATCTGTAACATTCCAGTCCCCAGTGTATTTAAACGGGGATTCTGAGCCGATGACGTAGTTACTTTTTACTAAATGTTGATGATAGCGACTTGTTTTACATTTGGTCATAGATTAGCCATACATTTAGCAGCGTGAAGGTTTTCTATTTTCCGAAATTCTTTGATATGACGTCATCAACCCAAATATTAAAACTTAACTTTTTATGGAATTGAGCACTTTCTGTGAGAAACAAATGTCATAATCGTGTTCGGCAGCAATTACTTCATATTTAGCACCACAAGCGGCGTACATTTGAGAACTTTTGAGAAGGTGGCAGTATCCCTTTAAACACCGAACAATACAGACAACAACCGTATAATAACAACCGTACAATAACATCGACCTGTTTCAAAATAACGGCGGTACATCAAAGCCATCACGTCACACGAGGAGCTGCTTAAATTGATTCGTGACACGCCTTAGCTGCACGGTGTCCTATGACGTCATCGAGTTGATGTTGCGAGACCAACTACCCGAGTAACGGCCGGCACATCAATCTCCGCACTGTGTGAAGTTTTTCCCCCGCTGTCACAGTTTCAGACCAGGCGTGCCATTTGACGCCGATGAACATTCCGCCAGCCAGGAGTCAGCCGCTTACCACAATCGAGTCCGGTGAAACTGGTAAGCCTCAGTAGGCCATGATCACCCAGCATTATCACTCTTCCAGCCGCATTCTGTGCGACTCTCTTCGTAAGGAGCTTACGCGGTCCGCATTGCAATCTCTCCGTTCAGACCCCACACGTCTCGAACCAGCGGACTCCGCGCACCGGCGGACTCCTCAGACCAGTGGATTCCGCACGGACCGGCTCGATTCCACAGCCCGTGGCGAAAGGAGCGCCTATAACACCGCTAAAGGGCGTCACGCTTATAGCGACCACTGCACGCCATCTGCTGGCCTGGCTGGGCTGCGCAACAGCTGCGCAACAGCTGCAACGATCCAACGGTGCTCGCCGAAACGGTGCAGCGGGGTCGGCGGCGGTGGCGGCGGTGGCGGTGGTCGGCGGCGGTGGCGGCGGTGGCGGCGGTGTTTGGGGGAGAAGAGGAGAGAGTTGCTGATAGCCGTTGAGAGGGTGGTAGTGTGCTTGAGGGAGAGGTGTTCCGTGTTTGTAGCAGTGTAGTTGGTGGCGAAGGCGGATGTGGCAACAGTGTTGGCGTTGGTTACAGCTGTTAGTGGAAGCAAGACAACAAAATCGCTATGACATGCCGTCCAGGAGTTATGAGTAGATGGTAATGAGCTGATTATCCCTCGCATTTCCGGCGAAAACGGTCATGGATCTCGCCGTATTCCACAACTAATCCGGCAGTGGGCTGCTGTCTATCTAAATCACCACAAGTGCTGAGCGAGGGGGATGAAGTGGTGCTGTGACGCTTTAACTTGCGTCGTTATCTAATCACTATCGCTACCTGCTCAACCCATATTTATGATGGCATGCATGATTCCGTAATTCCAGTTAACATTGACAAATGACATGTCAAGCGCCAAGATAGAGATAGATGAGACTTAACATTGTGTGAGAGTAGGAGTAAGATTATACGCACTGGTATAGGTACAGTTAGCAGATGCCGAAGAGAGACATGAATCAGCCAATATATGCAACATATGAGCTTTATTATCTTCACTAACTTACAGTTAGAATGGTTACGTTGTTTCGCTGTAATATGTATTGGAGCTTAGTTAATTACCAGAACTGCATTAGTACTAAGCTCCGAAGGTACCCCTGCTACTGATCATATCTTGAATGCGCCTGAATGGAAATCAAGACCTGCCTGAACATAGCATGCCATATTTCTGAGGTGGCACTGGCTTGCGTTACCTTTTTAGCTTGGCGAGTTTCTCCTCTGTCCTTTCAATATATTGGCTGAGGAGAGGCACAACACTCCGCTCCAGAGCAAACGCCGTCTGAAGCTCTGACGACCCCGTGATAAGCTCCGGCCGAGCTGGCGCAGCTACTACCAACAGTAGCGCTGTCAGAGGGCATAGACGCGACGCTGAGAACATCCCTGCGGAGAGACAGTCAGTCAGACGGTTAGTCTGTCAGGCAGGCAGATATACAGACCGGCAGACAGACTTACTGGCAGACCGGCAGACAGACACACAGACTGACACACATGCGTGTCAGTGTCACCGTGCCCGGTGACGGCGTCACAGCCAGCCCAGTGCAGGTGTAGGCGTGAAGACTAGCAGCAGTAGGTGTCTGTACCTGAGCGATCATTTGTTTTTAAACACTGGCATTTGGCGAACTGTGACCAGCTGTTTGGGGTCAGCAGTAGAGATGGCAAAACGTGGACCCGAGGACCCGGTCTCTAGACCCAGTCTGGATCCAGTTGGTCCCAGACTGGGTCCGCCAAATGAACACCGGGTACAGACTGGGTCCAACTTATGTGTCATGCTAATTTCAGGGAATAGAGCAGACACGCAGGTTTCTGTGTGCTGTTGGCCACTCTGAACTTTATGTATTTGCAAATCAAGAGTAAGTTTACTTGTATAAGTAACTGTAGCGGGCAGATTTGTCAATATAATATGCGAACGACATTTTTTGCAAGTTGGGTACTGGGTCAAACTTGCCTTGCACGGGTATAACTGGGTCCATTTTTGAGTTTTTGGGACCGGGTCGGGTCTGGGTCCTAAAAATATAAACTTTTGCCATCTCTAGTCAGCAGCCAGCATCACTTAGGGCGATTTATACTCAGGAGGGTAGTTCCCACTGCTGTTCTCAGACCTGACGACCGTCTCATCCTGACTTTTGCACAGCTGTGAAACGCTGCATATTTGGCGAGACTGCACGTGGACACAGACTTAATTTTCGTGTGAATCTTCGGTCAATACAGAGTGATTAATGTTAAATGTGCTGGTAATCCTAACGTGACTCAGCAAAACTGAGATTATCCAATCATCAGCATTGTCGGTAACTTAAACGACTAACAATATTTTTTGCAGAGCGAGCGACACTTTATAGCCTAGGAAGCTAGTTAGTGCATGCTTATATATCACTGAGTCAGATTAGGAAACTAAACTGGCTACACAGTTTTGCTTAGTTTTAGTGTCTAGATGTCAATAAAATTAATTAATTAATGCTTAACAAAATATGTATTCTGTCAAACGCAGAATGTGTTAATGCATTTTACAAAGAGATGCACAACAATACACTTAGATAGAACACATTCAGTACACTTTGAACGTTTATGAACACGTTATTAGTTTCAGTTTCACAAGGGAAGGATAGATCCTTTTGCCATCGACTTACGCTCACTCAGTACACTCATTCAAATACCGTATCACTTATTTTCTTTTTACGGGATTTTTACTGTTTTGGACCCGACAAGAAAGATTCTAACAACTCAGGATGTGTATTGTGTAATTACCAGTAAGGTGCCGTAGTTGGCGATGAACGAGCGAGCGCGAAGGAAATGCATGGTGAATTTTAACTGGATCGGTCAAGTAGTTTCTGAGATACGAAAAGGGTGCGCACGTGCAGAGGCACCTCCCATGACTTGTGGGGATGGGGCGGCTGAGAGGTCCCTAACTAATATTCAAAATTTGTACACAATCGGCTCAGCCGTTCCTGAGATATATAATAGGGTTGTGCCTGTGCACGTGCGCAGTGCAAAGACAACCCACCCTGACTTGTGGAAAGTCAGCGGCTGAGAGGTACTTAACCACACTAAATTCGAACCAAATCGGTTCAGCCGTTCCTGAGATACATAAGGGTGTGCACGTGCGCACTTGCAGAGCCACCCCACCCCTGACCTGTGGAAAGGTGGCAACTGAAAGGTCCCTGATAACTCACCAAATTAGAACACAATCGGTTCAGCCAATTCTGAGATACAGAATAGGGATGTGCACGTGCGCGCGTGAAGAGGCACCCCGCCCTTGACTAGTGGAAAATCGGCGACTAAGGGGTCCCTAATCAATAATCACACACCAAATCCGAACACAATCAGCCTAGCTGTTGCGGAGTTTTTGCGACAAAACACATTTCAACACCCCTCACGCGGCACGCGCCATGTGCAGTTGTTGTTACCCATATGAGTCGGCACTGGTATGAAACAGGGTATAGGTTGGATGAGACTACTCAGCAAAGAGGCCCGCTTGTCAATCGGACGTGCGTTTGCAAATATATGAGCTTCTCAAAAGCGTTGACATGGGTCGGGTTGGGTCGGTCGGGCTGGGCCGCTTATAATCAGATTTTTCCCATATATCACGTTAAGACGAGCTAGCGCTTCGCGCTTGCTTGTTAACGTTTTTTATATGT
>VOPJ01009225.1:0-14525 GCA_014673585.1 Semibalanus balanoides
GCCGTTGGAGGCGTGTGGTGCTGCCCCCTCCAGCTGCAGCGCCGGGTTGTCGTAGGCAGACATCTCAATGCTGAGGGGCACCACCTGTCGAAAAATACGGTCACATGTTAGATTCGGTCACAAAGGGGAAAACTTGGTAGTAAAAAGGGATAAGGAAAATAGGGCATGAACAGGGATTTTTTTATAGCATTCCTATATGTTTCGATGAAAAAAGTCGAATTCAAGCAGCAATGTTTTTTGTTCAATCGTAAATGTCATTTGTTTTTGTAGAATATTATATTGATACGAACCATGCAAGTGGACTATACGTTATCGTCCGATAGCGTAAGTAAGCTTCCGCAGAGTCTTGCGTCATATTCATACCCTTTACCGGTCTTTATCTGCCGTGTTCAAATGCAGTCGACTCTTGATACCTTTATCCACCGCCACACTTGTGGGTTTGCGACATAATTATCGCACCACACTTGCGGCTTTACAGTCGTCAACATAAACGCCACTTGTGAGGTGTGTGCGCCTCGTTCAAAGGCCTACTGCAGACACAGCTTATTCGAGTCATCTCTGGTAGCCTGGTCGTAACTCAAGGGTGGAACCTCAGAGCTTCAGAAGCCCTGACAACGGCAGTGTCACCAACGTCCCCAATGGCGTCGCCACGGTTTAAAAAATTGTGAGAACAAGTCCTAGAGCACGTGTTTAATATGGGACCATAATAAAGAAGACTGAAAATTACTAGGAACAATGTCCCTAGTGCCCCCCATAATGTCCCTGGACGCCCACGGACGTTCCCTTATGATGCAAAGGCCAAAGGGTATCGCTTTTACCCTTTGTTCAGTAGGTTGGTCTCTGCTCACCTGGTCGCTTGCTACCATGTTGAATTGCTCTTGTTTACCCGATCAAAGTCGCACCGAACACTTTCGCTATGCTGCAACAGCTCGCAGCCACTTCACTTATTTCGCCTGGGGAACTTGTCTCACTCTCGAGTGCACTACTCCAGTCCGAGCACACCAACCTAATGACCTCCATCGCCAGGGGGTGTGAGTTTTATCCCCGCTGACTGGACGCGCTATCTCGTACTGGAAAGCACGCACAGCCAGCGCCGCAGGAATCCCCCTCCTCGCCTTGCGTCACTGGCCGGCAGCGGGATGGCCGGACCGGTGTGACGTCATAGAGCGGAATAGGCGGCACCGGCCCCCGTGCCGGCCCGACAGGACGGAGCCGTGACGTCATAGAGCGGAGCGGGAGGGACTGGCTGAGCCTGGGTATGTAAACGTGGACCGTACAGGCGGCCACATCCGACAGGTCCTGTGCCGGTGACGCTATTTCGGTCCGTGACAGGTTCGCTGAAGGCTCTCCAGTTATAGGTACTGTTAGGCCAGCTCAGTACAGCCGTGACATTTACGAGCTGATATGGACATTTCCGTGTATGGTCACTGGACATTGAAGTATTGACACCGTATTGAAGCCGTGGCCTTTCCGAGCTGAGAAGTGCACGGGCGAATGTGTAAAAGTGTATGCATGCATATAAGTGAGGAAAATCGTCCGCGCAAAATGCTCTTCAGAATGCATTTACCGTTTGCAGACAGTTCCAACATGGCGTTTGTTTTTCCACCAACATGACATCACTAAAACGTCATTATCTTTTTAACTTCTTGACCAATTTCAATAAAAGTCTGACAGCATACGGATAATCAATGTTATCTTAGCTACTGCAAATTTCAGCAAGATGCACTTTATACGTAAAGAGTTATGTAAAACAAAACTCAGGGGAAGGTTGCCTTAGTACGGCGAGGATTGAAAAAATAAAAACAGGAGGATTTATTGGAGAACCAAGGTATGAATGATACCTAAGCCGAATTTCAAGGCAATATCTGCATTTTTGACTGACTTGTGTCTCCCTAAATACTAGTCGTTGGCAATCAGAATATGAGGCAAACCGAAATACGTGGCCGGCCTAGGCCACGTATTTCGACCACAATACCAATTACCACAATGTCCCCTTGGGCCATTGTGTCCCTTCGAGGCTCAAGGGGGAGGGCATGACCCCCTGCCCCCTTTCCCTCTGGATATGCCACTGTGTAAGATCATCTTGCACTCAGAGGTGAAAGCATTGACCATCAGAGACGAGCATGGGCGTAACTTTAATGCAAAGGGGGATTGTAGCTACAGCCCCAATAATCTTTGGAATTTAACACTACGCCTATGACGAGATGTTGGTACAAATGGGCTCTTAACAAACTAAGTGCAACCAGGGGCGTCGCCACAGGGGGGGGGGACGGGGGGACACCGTCCCCCAGCCGTTAGGCTGGGGGATTATCCCCTCCAGTTTTGGACAGTCTCCCCAGTCCTCAGGCATTTATCTGCACTTCACTCGGAAACAATGCATTTTTCAATATCGCATGCGTTTGGAAAAGCATGATGCTCGGCCTTTTCCTCTTTTCGATTTTTTACCCTTTTGAAGGGATTTGTCAGCATTTAAACAGCGTTTCGACAGCAGAAACATGAGGCAATGGCGCGAAATGGGCTCTGTTGGTTGTTTTACTCTGTTTGGGCTCTGTTGGTTGGTGTTGGCAAACTTTGTGTAATGTTTCCTAATACAAATAGTGTCTGTCTGTTCTGTGCCTGTCCCTACCACATTTGCCTCTTTAGTCTTATCTTTCCACGTGTTTTAAGCGTGGTTGAAATAAATATGGATATAAGAAGCTTCTTAAAAAAGGTTGGTACATTAATATCGAAATGTATTGTATGTGCAATAGTTAACAAATTAATCAGAAAAATAACAATTTATCGTTTAAAAGATGCTTTGCAGCGGTCAAAAATGAGCATCCGACAGTAAAATAAACCTGGAAATTTACACTGCTTTAAGGGAAGTTTCGCATTGGAATATACAATTTGTCCTTAGGCCACTTAAAATCTACAAGGCCGGAGGCCCAAGTCATATATTTTCTGGTTTTATCAGGCAAACCAGTACAAAATTTCGCGCCGCTTCGTGGCGCTTTAATAATTTACAGTAGGGTACCTTCTATAACATGGAAATTAAAATTGAAATGCTGCAAAGAAGCTTTTTTTTTCGTCATTTCAATCTGACTCCACTTAAAACTTGGGGACACCCGGCCGCGAGTTCGGTTTGAGATTAAACGTTAATTACTACTTATATGTGAATATTCCGTAGCATGTATGCTACAAAGTATTGCGCTTTTGCGTTTTTTTAATGTTTTTTAAGCTCTTATACCAAAAAAGGTGACCGGACCAAATCCGGGGAGACAAAAATGGGAGGTGCCTTTTTGTCAAAAAAGTTGCCCCAAACCGACGGCTGGATCCACCAGTGTCCGTCCCCCCACTCAAAATATCGTGGCGACGCCCCTGAGTGCAACCCCAATGATTAAAAAAAGTTACGCCGCTGGAGACGAGTGACGACGCTATAGGATCTGAATCCAGACCCAGCAGCCCTGCTGCCGGACGAAGTTGCTAGACTAGACGACATGTCAAGCAAGCGGCTGGCTTCGCAACGCTATATTCAGCGCACGCCAAACGTTCAAGTGCGTGTGCACGATCTCGGGGCTGTAACAATCACTGCTATGCATTAACATTAACGGTGCAGCACGCAGCGGGAACGTCATGCCGGGGGCGGTCTTCAATTGCCGACATTTCTGCAGCTCTGCTCTCGGACTGCAAAATCACGGCCACATGCTGCTTGCCGAGGCTCGTCACGCAGCAAGGACAGCGCCGTCAGCTGGCCGAAGCTAGCGAGGTCACCGGGAACATGCAGGAATGCAGATAGCCTGCACGAGCACGGACGTCCCACACGGACACGGATAGTGGCAAGGAACTCGACACATTCGTACCGTATCTAAGGAGAACAGTTCAGGAGTTAACAAGAAATCGGATCACGAATAGGACAGCCCACACACAGGAACTCGACACATTCGTACCATATCTATGGAAAACGATTTGGGATGTACTACGAAATTGGATCACGGACAGGCTGCCCCACAGTCTGACCCACCTCCCTCCTCGCTCTCACCCCCAGACGGCTGCCAGACTACGGGAAGCCGGATCTGCCGATAAAGCGGAAACGAGCTGCGGAATAGGAACTCTCTGGTAACCGCAGACAAGTGTCATTGGTAATAACCGCGGCAGGTCATATTTCCGCTCGGTGCAGCCGTCACAAGCGAAATGTTGTGCTGTTGCAGGAAAATGGCACGGTATGTTATGTAACTCATTAATTAACTTGGAGGACACATTTAAATACCCAACGAGGATACATTTAGTAACCCACTTAACCCATTTCCCTGAGGTATGCTAGAACTACATTAACCTGCGGGGGCCTAGATTCTGCCCCCCAAAAGATCTCGAGAAACGCTCGGTCGATTTCGATGGAACAAGCACCACTCCATTCATCATGAAAAATATGTATTTTTGGAACCCATTTGTTTTTTTGCTAAGAATGATGGGGGCAGGGGACAGAAAATACTAAATTTGTGGGTATTTTTAATGGTAATTTCGGCCATGTGATTTGACCGATTTCCATGCACAAAACGTTTTTGAGCTTGAAATATACTGGTCTTCAAATTATCGAAAGACAAGCACTAAAATGACTCATCATAAGCGTATTCAGGGGATGTAAAATGGGAGAGGTTTCTGGTAACTAATATGTGCTGTTTGCGATTGTTTGGGACGATATGAACGTCACACGTGGGCATTATTTGCTGTAATTTGTTAAATGTAATATATTGCGCATAGGCAGATCCAGGAAAACAAGGTAAGGAACATCATGCGCGTAACGATTTTATCAATGCTTATTTGAAGTTGGATCTAATTTGAGGTAATGTATCGCCTCCCATTTTTGTTTGTTCCCGAATGAGCCTCTGCTTCCAAATATGTACAATATTAGTGAAAATGCTTTTGACACATTTATTCCACCGCAAACTACGAAGGAAGTATGCGCCACACAACCGCATTCGTAACACCCTCCAAAAAACAGGAGCCTGGCATTGCCTCTGCGGAACTGATTTTAAATGTTTCAACAAAGCACGCGTAATTTAATTTGGAGAAAACTGACTAAGTTTCAAGACGCAAGGCCCAACGGCTTAGAAACAGCAAGCAAAAATCCACCGTGGGGGGGGGGGAAGAATCTGCCCCGCAGGGAATAGAGTTAATTAATTACACTAGGGAAAACATTGTGGATATTAATTTCATTTTGGGGAATAACAGGGAATAACACTAGTAGGGCATCATTTCTTGCTAAAAGTTGTAAATCATATCAAGGGTGCTGTTGTGCGGTGTACAACGCTGGTGCCATGTAGCCCGTCAGGCCGGCCGTCCGGTTGCGGTGCACCTTGCCGCTTATAATCGCCTGGGGCTCAAGAGGGGATGTCATCATGTCTGGTGACCGGTCGGTCGGGTCAATACACAGTCTGGACCGGACCTCTGCGTTTGAACAGGTGCTATGCGTTATTATAAAGTGCAGTTGAAATGACGGAGAATATCCAACAGGTAAGCAGGATGCTACACCCTGGCTGGTAAGCCTACCTACGTTCTCCGATCCGTACCTAACGTTGTTCTGCTTCCTACGCATTTATTATGCTGTAGAGTGATGCATTCGGTACGTCCGGAACATAAATTTGGCTGTTTTGAAGCTTTTGTCAAGACTTGCTAATACGTTTGGAAGGGGAAACAAAGAACAGCCAAAATGTACATTGTATAGTTTCTTCGTTATTTAATTATCTCAAGGAGAATAGGATGACAGCAGACAAATCTTCTAAACTTTTAAGCAGCCAAATTCACTGTAACCTGTTTGTACAAAAACAAAGCATTACAGATTCTTTTTCACACAAAGCATGACGCAGAATAATAACAAATGATTCGCGAAACCAAAGTCACGCACAAAAACGCGTAACAATGCCAAAGGACTGACGGGGTCAAGGCCCCAGCTATTCATCTTCATATGGGAATAATAACTATAATTAATAACAATGGCCAATTGTACAGGTTGGGCTAAACTATGCTGTACCGAAGTCGAGGCTTTTGCCAGCAGCACTGGTGGATTCCAGGGGTACCAATACACCGTGCCCCTCAAAATGTATGAAATGGCCCGATAATTGACACATTTCCTGATTGTAAAGATCATATTATTTTCATTTTTCACAGGAAATACTGTTTTACATCAGCTATTATTGCAGAAAGAAACGACATCGAAACTTTTTGAAAATAATTGTGCGAGACTATTTGCGATTTGTCCCCTCCCCAAATCTAGTGCTTCTTACACTTCTGGATTGACCTTGTTCAGCACTGGATCCACACAGACTAGCGATCCACAGATCCTCCCTGATCAGCACTTGATCCACAAACTAGCGATCCACAGATCCGCCTTGGTCAGCACTGGATCCACAAACTAGCGATCCACAGATCCGCCTTGGTCAACACTGGATCCACACAGACTAGCGATTCACAGATCCGCCCTTGTTCAGCACTGGATCCACAAACTAGATCCGCCTTGGTCAGCACTGGATCCACAGACTAGCGATCCACAGATCCGCCTTGGTCAGCACTGGATCCACACAGACTAGCGATCCACAGATCCTTCCTTGGCCAGCACTGGATCCACAAACTAGCCAACGCTGGTGTCAACATCGTATCCACTGTCCAGGCGCCACAGTCCCCGGTATAGGACGCCGGATAAAAACGGCCCACTCACGCTAAGCGCAAGTGAACAATATGCCGTTGTTATTCGAGGCAGATAGGTATATATGAAGTATCTTGAAAGGTATTTCTGCTCATTTATGTATTTTTGACATTAATTGCGATACTATCGCACTTTATCATCGAGAATGTCTCAACAGGTGCGTTTTTCAGCTTATTTTTGTGGCAATATACTTGCAATTTTTTCTCTCTTAACTTTACCTTAACTCTTCAATAATATGTCACCGCTGTTCTAATATGCGCCTCGCCGTTTCTTTCGTACATTCTGGTCACATGTCACACATTATTATATATCAGTCTGTCTATAGTCCATACCTGTTTAGCGCCGGTCTGCGTGGAGCCGTAGTCCGTCTGGCTGAGATCTAATTGACCGCTATGGCGCGGCATCGGGTTCAGTTACAACTCCCCAGTCTGGCACCGATGCACCTTTTAGCGGGCCCTTCCCTAGCTGCATGCACCAAACGTCACCACGCCGCACCACACCGCACCACGCCGCACCACACCGCACCTGTCGGCCGCCGGTCCCCGTCTGCCATACCTGGCTGGCGGCCGCAGGTAGCACAGCTGGAACTGGGATGACGAGCCGTACGACGCTCCGCTGGCGATACCTACTCCGCTGTCGCTCGTGCGAGGCGCACACAGGTGAGGGCCGCCGCACAGTGGTGCAGAGCAGCCACAAAACGGCCAAAACCAGACGGGTGAGATCTAACGTTTTTGTGTAGTTGTTTGTGGTTGACACACGGATGTGGCGTTCTGTAGTTTTCTGTAGTTTTTAGTCCTTCTAATTACGGTCCGGACCCTCGCCATGCTTCTTGGAGTTGCAGTCCCTCAAATTTGCAAACCAAAAATGACAACATTTGATATGCATAGTGTCAAAATACGCTCGATGCGTTGCTGTTTACCTACACGGGTTATCTTTTATTTTCACTTTCATTTTTAAATGCACTTGATAATGGCTATATTTCCACTTTGTATGCAAACGCATCTGAGGCTTAACCCTATTACTGTCGGGGGGGGGGGGGAATCGGCCCCCTTGAATTTTTTTGCGTACAGTTAATTCATAACTCAACTCAGAATCTTGAAACTTGCTGACTGTTCCTAAATTTTCATTGCGCATCGAATGGTGTTCTTTTTCCTAAAATAAATCATTAGGAGGGGGTCCAAGACAGTTTTTAGGGGGGCGTGTTAGGCCGTTTTGACACAACATATTTGCATGGTTAAGCACTCGTGGAGAGTTGTGTGTTGAAGGGAAATGTTAGCAAAACCAGACATCGGTAGATAATGGATTGTTCTTTCAGATGGCAGTCTCGAATTGTCATTTTTTTTTTGTTCCAAAATGATACCTTTTTTGTGGGGTTTCATAAAAACGGAATATATATACAAGATAAAGTATGCGAATAAATATGTTTTGAAAGCTTCAGCTCGATATATAAATATTTGATGACCTGATGTCAGGTCAAATGCTAATCTTCCATTATAAATATATGGTGAAAAATTAAAAATCAATGATCAACGTATTACATCAATACAATTATTTCAGTATCATGCCATCTTAGCCCTTCGAATGACCAGGATGCAATTTTTAGTTAGTGACCCTTTGAAAGTCATTCAAGTCACGAACCACTTTTTATTACAATAACCAAAACAAGAACACCACAGAGATCGCAACTGGTCTCAAAACGTTTGTTCTCGTCAATATGGCATTTTTTAATATGCAGCTTGACTGTTCACGTTACCTTGACCTTGGACCCCGATGTCAGTTTTTTATTTACTAAATTGGTATGATTCGAACGAAATGACTAGATAAAAAACACAATTATCAAATAATTACTTTTATATGCTTTATATTAAAATTTATTAATGAACAAACTTTGCAGAAAAACCAGGTTAAACATTGTTGCCTCTACAGCGGCAAACCATTGACCTGAGGTCACTTCAGGTCATGAGTCAAAAGACAGCTTAAAACTGCTTTACAGTACATTTTACAACATTATACATACATACAATACCTCCTAGCTTGACATAGTTCCGAGTATAATGGCAAGGTTTCTGAAAAAAAAAATCAATATTTTGGCAAACATGACTTTTGATGACGTTATTTGACCTTGAAGACAGTGACTCAAGGTCACCAAAATTTAACACAAAAAGGTTCGTTGTCGACCCTAACCACATACCAAGTTTCATGATTCTAGCTCTTATGGCAGCCGAGATCTGAAGGAGGGGGAAATAAGCCCCCCCCCGACAGATTCGTATGCTTTTCATCCCTCCAGGAATAGGGTTAAACACCGGAGATGGGCCCGATGAACCGAGTTCGAGCTGCACCCAAATTCAGGTATACCACATTACATATTCGTTATCACCTTGGCACGTGCAGCCCTACAAGCTGTATTCGTTGAGTAATTAGAACAACAACACCACCTTTCGTCGTAAAAAAAAAACGGTTGTATGTCCCATGTACCCTGTTGTCACATCTTACTCTCATACTCTCATATCTCAGTCATCAGTCATCTCAGTCAGTCACTCATACTCGCAGACTTGTAAAATGGTGAACCAACGGACTCGGCTTGTCCCCGTCTTGTGGTCAGTCCGTCGAGTCCTGATAACTATCGGGATTCGCTGCCAAGGCGTGCTTTGGCTGAGATGCAAGTTTGGTCATAAACTGCGTGTACTCTTGACTTAAAAAGATACCTAGATTATGTACTAGGTTTATAATAATACATACTTTTTCCATAAAACTTAGTTAAGGCCTTAAAGGAAATGTTTCATCTATCTGAAAGTTGTCAAATATATGTCGGTTGTAGTAAAAATATGAAGTAAGTGCTGCTGAAAACAATGGTGACATTTGTTTCTCGAAAGGTCTCCTTTTAATTTGGGAGAAAAACGTCATTAATGAGCTATAAAGGAATCTTGACCCTCGCCTTACGGGTACCGTTTCTCATCTTCGCCGTACGGGAGGGGGGGGGGGGGCTGACAGGCCCCCTGTTAACCTCCAAACCAAGCAACATAGAGCAACGCAGTATGTATGAACCAGCATGCAGCGTGTCATGTGAGGAATCTAACAGTATGCAATTTTTAGGTTTCAGGGCAACGGGGTCAAGTGAACGACCTTAGATCGACCACGTCCAGAAATAGCGATTTTGCTCTGTCCGACGTCATTATAAAAGTGATGAAAATGCAATGATTTAGTTAGCGTTAAAATGTTGGTTGTTGAATTAGCTATCTGACCGTATATCGTTTTTTTAGATCTGGGTTAGTTGATTACCTCTTAGGAGTTAGGTCACGGAAATCGTCGCCATAGATGATTATTGCTACGGGCGATTTGCATTTGAAACCTCGATCACGTCCAGAATAGCGATTAGAAGACCTAATTTTTAAATGCAATTAAAAAGGCATGTTCCAAGTCCAGCTTTGTCTCAGAAATACAGAAGATGTACTCATTTGCTCGTAATAATCGTATCTGGTCAAAAAAGTCAAAAAGTGATTAAAAAGGTGACGTCATGAGTTTCTTACTCTTAGGGAGCCATAGCTCAATCAAAAAATAGAGATATTACTTTAAAATTTGGGTTGTTTGTTTTCCATATTCCGTTTTCTCACATCTCTTTCGTTTTTTAACGTCTTTAAAAACTTTTATTTCATAGTTGTTGTTTTTTAGTTTGAAGGGGTCAAAGAACAAACATCCTGGAAATCCGAGAGTTCCGTTTTAAAGAATATGTCATTGTCTATCTTATCCGTTTTCTGTTTGCAATTTGCTACAACGCTCTATTGTCTACGATTTTTCAAATATTTGCCGTTTTTCTACCAACATGACGTCACTAAAACATCATTATCTCCCAACAAAACAAAGCCTATTTTAATGAAAATCTAACAGAATACGTATAAGCGTTGTTAAATTAGCCACTGGAAATTTCAGCAAGATGCGCATCATGTGTAAAAAGTTATTTCAGAAAAACCTCAGGAGGGCCCTGTCAGACCCCCGCGTAAGGCAAGTGTTAACGCTGTAAAAAGATGAGCTACAATCTTTTCAGACAATTCTGGTGACTTGAATGCAAACAAGTCGTCGGTTGTAGAATCGCAGTGGGTAATCCATCCAAGGCTTGTGAAATACAAGTAGTTTTTCTTCCAGGACCAACAATAGGGAAGTCGCTGTCAGCCAATCAGCGGCAGCACTAGCCTAGACCCCATTTGGCAAATTATAAATTTAATTGCTTTAAAACGACTAGGTATTGGGATAATAATTTTAGTAATTTAGATATTGTACTAACGGCCAAAAATAATGGACATCTCAGTTAAAAAACAATACAAAGTTGAAGCATTCCCTTTGAACATACCCAGGTAAATGTAAATTATATATGTTATGGAGGCCAGAACCTACGTGGTTTGTGTACCATACTTGCATCTGCCCTGACCATTAAATGGACCGAATGGACCCGGAGGGTGGACGTCATGACGGGAGTAATTCAGGTGATTCACCGTTTTACATGTCTGTTTACTCTAGTATTGAATCACCGTCGTTCATCATTCGATGGACCAGCGCATGAGTCAGGCCGGGGGGGGTGTCCAAAGTCATATGGTAGCATGGGCGTGACTTCTCGTACTTGCCCATAGGGATACATGTTAAAAGGCCACTTTTCAAGCGAAGTTTTCGAGACTTTCTTTAAAGAAATGTATCAAACTTGAATCATAGAAATAAAGTTTGAGCGTATTTATTTCGATTTTTGGATCAAAATGTCAAGCCAAACCAACGGTTCTCGAGTTATTAGCCAAAGTATGCAATCGCGCCGCCTACCGACTACTTTAGTCTATATATCTCTATATGAGCCCCGCCTCATCTATACTCGGCCAAATGGGTTTCGCAGGGAACCATATTACCATTACGCTAATATGAAGTTGTTTGATGTGGAAACAAAAAGCGCCATACAGTCAGAGTAAGATGCAGCCATATCCTGGTATATTATGCCAGATCTGGTTGTGGCCTTCACTTTTTGGTATGGTTCTTAGTCTTTATAGTATATTTCTAGTGTATACCAAAAACAACTTTGGAGTACCCAGTGTATAGTGCCCTGAGTCAGGCCATATATAGCTACGTGATATAGGTGTGTATATGCATCATTACATCAGAGACAGTGTCAACTCACATAGAACCCTTGGCCTTAGCCTGGAAGTTTTCCATAGGACCCTAATCTATCTCACGTACAGACGAGTCCAGCAATGTGGGGAGATTTGGCTGTGGAATAGATAAAAACAGTTCTATAGAGCTTTGTGCTTGCGCGAAGAACAAAGCTGTCAAGAAATATCCTAGAATATCCTAGAAATATACCTTTTCCTCAAAGGTATTACAAATCAAAAGATATAGAAAACGTTATTATTTCGTGATAAAAACAGGGTTATGCGTAAAAAAAACTAGTAGATAACCCTGTAGTAAGTAGTAATTCGCAGATAAAAAGGGTTAATGCACCCCCTAGATTCATTTTTTCGCTTCATTATATTTGTTTGTAACACCAAACGCTGCTTATCAACTTTTCAAATGTCTACCAAACGCTCGGTTGCATTTTCCATAAGTGTCTCTTTAAAGATAACTTAGGCTGGAGAAAGTCCTTAGATGCCAAACTGTGCGCACTAGAATAGGTTGGTGTTTCATATCCGCCTTATTCACTTGATATGACCTGACTCAGACAGACGAACACCGGACGAGCTGACCTGACTCAGGCAGGAAGAAACACACGACGAGCTGACCTGACTCAGCGCAGACACGAACACACGGACGAGCCGATCGACTCAGGCAGACCGAGCACACGGACAAGCTGACCTGACTCAGGCAGACGAACACACGGGGACGAGCTGACCTGACTCAGGCAGACGAGCAACGGACAAGCCGAGCCTGACTCAGACAGACGAACACACGGAGGAACCGACCTGACTCGACAGACCAACACACGGACGAGCTGACTGAACTCAGGGCAGACGAGCACCACGGACAAGCCGAACCTTGACTCCAGACAGACGAACACACGGAAACCGACCTGAGCTCAGACAGACCGGAACACACGGAGACCGACCTGACTCAGACAGACGAAACACCGGACAAGCCGACTGACTCAGACAGAACGAACCACACGGACAAGCCGGACCTGACTCAGACAGACGAGCACACGGACAAGCCGACCTGACTCAGACAGACGAGCACACGGAGAGCTGATCTGACTCAGACAGACGAACACACGGACGAGCCAACCTGACTCAGACAGACGAACACACGGACGAGCCGACCTGACTCAGACAGACGAACACACGGACAAGCCGACCTGACTCAGACAGATGAACACACGGGACGAGCGCCGACCTTGGACTCAGACAGACGAGCACAACGGACCGAGCCGACCTGACTCAGACAGACAGCACCACGGACGAGCCGACCTGACATCAGACAGACGAGGCACACGGAGAGCGTGAGCTGACTCAGGCAGACGAACACACGGACAAAGCTGACCTGACTCAACAAGCCACCCTGACTCAGACAGACGAGCACACGGACGACTTGTTTACACTACACATACCGCCGAATGCGGGAAACCCAGCCTGACGCAGCCAGAGTCAGCTCTCAGACAGACGGGCGGATGTGCGGGCACGGGCAGAGACACGTCACTGAATAACATCAGATTGTGGCCTCATGCAGGGACGGTCGCAGTGGTCACAGGACTTCGGGGGAAGGTGGGACTTGGCAAGAGGGCCCCCAGTTGGTCTGAAAGGGCCCTTGGTCGGTGCGAGAGGCCCACGCTGATTTAAAGGGGTGTTGGTACACATGCGTATGGTTTTTTTGCTGTTTAGGGTTTTTAAGCTCTATGGGTTATGCCGGTCTGAAATGGCGGTCTTCAGACGGTCTGAGAAGATATTTTCAGGCATTGGGTATTCCAAGGCAGATTGGCATGGCTAAAACACACTGCACTTCAGGTTTCAACGATAATTAGTTTCCATGGGTATATGAGGCGCTCAATCATGTTGTGGCTAGTTTAAAATCCTTTGATGGAGCTTAAACCTGCTGAGAAGCTACTCTGGCTTTCAGAGGGCTCTTTGGCTTTCAAAGGGCCCATTTAGTTTGCATAGACCCCTTTGGCCTTCAGGGAGTCTTTTGGTCTTTATAGGGCCCTTTTTGCCTCCGAAGGCCCTCTCCGACCTTCAGAGGGGTCTCTGGAGGTCGGAGTGGAGTGGGCCTTCTGGCTACCATTAGCCCCTTTGACCTCCAGAGGGCCCACTCTGACCGTTTCCAGAGGGCCCTCTTTGACCTCCAGAGGCCCACTTTGACCTCAAGAGAACTCACTTTAGCCCCAGGGACCATTATGCAATCCAGTCGGCCTCTGCTGGCTTCCAGAAGGCCCTCTCTGACCTCTAGAGGGCCCATTCTGACCTGGGCTCCAGGTCACATGGAGACATGGAGGGAGGGGGATATATGTTGTCCCCTCTCATGGGCCTTTGGAGGGCATGGCCCGGATGCTCTCCCTCCCTGCGACCGTCACTGCCCAGTTGTGTTTAGAACGGCCTACTATAAACATAACATGGGAAGGCGGGAGAGTCCCCGTCCATTGGGAAGCCCCGTCTTCTTCTCCATGGCCAGTGCATGGATATTTAAAAAAACCCAGATTGAAGTTACCAGCACTTGCTATGGTGCCATAGGCACGGATTACCACATACATTTTGTCATTAAGAACTTCGAAAACTGTTGCTAATTTGCTAAAACTTTCCACTCTGTTGTTAAAGAATGTGTATACCCTGGATACAAATGCATCCACAGAGCTTAATAGAACTCAATCCAGCCACGTAACTAGGTTTTTTGC
>VOPJ01009227.1:0-12482 GCA_014673585.1 Semibalanus balanoides
TTTTAAGATGTATGGGATAAATGGAACCCTGATAATGATTTATGGATCAGTTATCATAGGGACAATCTGTGGAAGGAAAGAAAGGAAAGTATTGGCATAGGTAATAACTATTTCTGGTGAGCGGGTACTGGGCATTAATTCTGGTTGGGTATTGATAAAGCAGAGTACATTAGTTTTTTAGTTGAATTTCCCACGGCTTATGCTTATTTGTGTCCAGAATTGTCCTTTCGGCACCCCAGCTCCAAGGCAATCATAGGACCCTCAGTACAGTTAGTGTCATATTTGCAAGCTTCTCGAGTGACACAAGCTATGTTTGTGAACTCGTATAAACCGATGCATAGGCGCCCGGTTTCTGTCGGTGTATTGTATTGGTGGACGTCGATTGTAATCCGTCGTCCGGATATGAAAGGCCTTCAGTGCTCTCGCCGAAAAGTAGACGATGGATACAAGTTTTCTGGAAACTCTTTGTGTAAGCTTCACCTCATTCACGACTTTAAGCTCGCCTGCTTCTCTTATATTGGCATGGATGGGCCTCTGCTTCCACGGTGTCACCTCTTGTGACCTCTGCTGACCTCTGCTGACCTCTGCTGACATCTGACGACCTCTGCTGACTTCTGCTGACCTGATCTGACATCCACTAACCCCTCGCCGCCCCGTCTTTTACAGCTGATCGTGCTCTCCACTATGGCAGTGGGCATCGTCACCACCATCATCTTCCACATCTTCACCAAGGAGCCGGCGTCTCCTATCCGTGCACCTGAGACGCAGGACCCGGCTGCCTGTGGGCCGAACCAGGGCCGACCCGAGCCGGCCACAGTCTCTGAGTGGCTGCGGAGGACGGAGTTCTGGATGCTCAGTGTGGTCTACATGAGCGTACGGCTGTACGTCAATCTGTCCATGGTGAGTCTAGGGAGGACGGCTGTACGTCAATCTAGCCATGGTGAGTCTAGGGAGGACGGCTGTACGTCAATCTGTCCATGGTGAGTCTAGGAAGTGGGTCTGTACGTCAATCTGTCCATGGTGAGTCTAGGGAGTACGGCTGTACGTCAATCTATCCATGGTGAGTCTAGGAAGTGGGGCTGTACGTCAATCTATCCATGGTGAGTCTAGGAAGTGGGGCGGGTGAAGGGAATGGTATGGGCGTGGGATCCGTGAGACGAAAAACGCGTCCCCCACTTCCTCGGATGTTAACAGGAAGCCTTTGTGTGTTGGAAGGACAGATGTCTCAGAACGCTACCGTCCTGTCCCCCAGTGCACTGACTTCCGAAAGGCGGTGATGCCGCTCGGGGGTGGGCTGGTGAAGAAGAAGTGAGAGGGATTAGGGGCTGTGGTGCGGCGGATATTCGTATGTCGGGGTGTGGGGATTTCGGGGCTGAATAAGATCCGCACGCGTCAGCAGATGTAGGGTAAAATGTTACCTCGATGTTGGCGATGCGGTTGCCATACGACGGGTGTATACTTCACCCAGCGACAGACACCTCTGTCATGGCCACGTGTGGCACGGGGCAGGTGTAGGAAGTCCGAACGGTGCACTATGCCACCGGTCAACCGTGTCAGCACTCAGCAGGGCCATACTGGCCAGTCATCGTCAATTGAGACGCCCTCACATTGTCGGAAGAGGCCAGTTCAGGTGCCCCCACAGCGCGGGCAGGCACCTGGAGTGGCATAATCTCTGCTCTTTGTTAGATCAGAGGTACTGAAGAGGATTAGATCAGACGTACTAAAGACGCATCTCACATCATAACGCTTTTTCCGCTTGATCAGCCACACGGTACAATAAACTAAATCTGTCTCATTGAACACGGGTTGTTCAGGGTGAAGAGTGAAGAGAATGACTTGGCGAATAGTTAGGAGAGTGTGGGGGGATGTGGGTGCGGAAGGTGGTTCGCTGAAGTGGTGTGTATCTTAAAGCACTTGGCATGGTCATCTGGCTCTTGCTGGGATTTGCGCGATTAGCGAGCATGTGTACGTCATGCGTTATTTTCCTTGATGGAACGCTGCAATGTAATGACCATTACATTTGTCTGTGATGGAAAGCACTCGTTGTGCATGCATGTTTAACATGCATAATGTTGAACCGTTACCACCAGATATACCAGCTTTTATCTAACGCTCAACTCTAAATCGATAAATTTTGCGACGCCCTAAAGCCCCAATCGTCATCATCATCATCTAAATCGGTAAACCGTTTTCTGACGCTTTTTCTTGTGTGCGTTCTGATGTGGCGGTACAGAAGTCAAAATGACAACAGGTGTCCGTCTTATGTATACATACTGTAACCGCTACTCACAATATGTCACACCGTTCCACTTCTCCTCCCACCAGCTGCCCATAACGCTGTATTTGTATCCCTCAGACGTACATCACACTGTACCTGCACGACTACCTGCACGCGCCCAAGACGTCGGTGGCCGTGTTTCCGCTCATCATGTACGTCGGCGGCTTCTTCGGCTCCCTCGGCATCAAACTGCTCAACCACCGGCTCGGCAGGCGGGTAAGCCTCACGGACACGACGGATAGGGATAATACATTGTGTAGGCGCCTGTGTAATCTGTATTCAGCCTGGAGTCTCATTCTTCTAGCTGGGAGAATGGGACATTGCGCCTGGATAGGGACATTGTTCTCTGGTGTATTCTGACGTGTGCACTGGTCAGTCTGTGTGTGTGTACGTCTTTATTGCATGCAAATTATCACATATACATTATCATTTTTGTCATGCCCAGATGTTAGATTATGTGTCCTTCTTGGATCATTTCGGTATCGTCTTCTTGGAAACCCTAGCTTCTTCGACTGGAACTGTCGCTTCATGTATGTCTGTCTTCAAGACTGGCGCCTGAGTCTATATTTATATAGAGCTCGCAATGGATCAGCAAGCTAACAACTCACTCTCCTTCTCTTACTTCCGTCCACAGATCTCGCTGGGCATCGGTGCCGGTTTTGGCATCATCGCCTCCTTGGGCATCTTCTTCGGCGAGGGTGACGTGTACGAGACCTACCTTGTGTACGGTGTGGCCGTCCTGCTCGGTATGGGCGGCAGCATCATGCTGGTGACGGCACTGGCAGCTACGTCTGACATCATCGGCTCCAGCGTCAAGGGCGCCTTCGTCTACGGCGCCCTCAGCTTCTGTGACAAGCTGTCCAACGGAGCCGTGGTGGAGATCATTCAGAACATCATGTCCTGCACAGCGTGAGTAGAGGGCGATGGGGAAGGCGAGGCGGATTAGGGTTATTTTCTATTTGGTTAGTGGTCACACCCGAGTCAAAATGACAGTGATAATGTGTGTTCGGCTCCGATCTATTATGGAACTGTGCAATATGATCGGAGAGGGTGTGAGTGGGCCTGGTCAGCCTGCCTTGTTACAGCATAAGTGCCTCTCCATTCCCGCCAGGGTGTGAGTGGGCCTGGTCAGCCTGCCTTGTTACAGCCCTGTGCTCTCCATTCCCGCCATGGTCACATGACCAGAAAATTCAGCTGTAGGTACGCCGGAAAGACCAAATGCTTCTGCGCACTGTTGCGTGATATTGTGCTCGTCTCATCCTGAGAGATAATCGCTTTGAGTGCCGGCTTATCACAAGCTAACAATGTTTTTTACACCTGATGATTCGCAGATGGTCACCAGCCCAGTGCTTTTTCCTATCTTACCGATAACGTTTTTGTGCGCGTGCGGTCAGTTCACAAAGACAAGCTCCCGGTCGTGGGAAGCGGACACCATGGCTTTGGTCCCAGTCAATGATAAATATGACCTAATACAAAATAATACAAAAACTCATTGCCATGTATTGGATTACGAACTTGTATCGTGATGTTCGGAGGTTTCTCTTAGCGCTGTTGACCTTTAACCAAGCTAAATATTTGTGTTAGTGGCACGCTGCTACGCGTCAAAGAGCCCATAAACATCAACCAACCATTTTATGCGTCAGAGCGCCCATAAACATCAACCAACCAATCTACGAGTCAAAGCGCCCAATGACACCAACCAACAAAAACACGCGTCAAAGTTCGTGCTCAAGCGTGTTTTCCTCTTGAAGATGTATCCCATTGTAATATCATGCTTATACGCGTTCTTCGTTTGATAATGTCCCCTTTTTACGATGTCCTGCTTGTAGTTTTGCTGGTCATGTTCGTAGCGCATTACAGCATAGGTTATCAGTGGTGCCAGCATAATCCATATCTAAACAAAATAATCTCAAGAGACATCTGAAGTGGTCATACGTGCCCGATTTGAGAAAATCAAGACTGGTCACTGTCAAGACGTACACTTTGGCCAGTGACCCTTGATTGTCTAGGTCTGGTGCACCGTAGTTTTTTTCATTCGTTTCATCTGGGTGTGACTATACCCAACTGTTGTAACCATGTGATCCTCGCGTACACGTGCCGTTACTTATTTTGTACCGCCTTCATTTCTGACGTTATTAGCAAACGTTCGAGTTAGAGTTTATTTGCGTTGTAGACTGTATTATAGTTGCATGCATGAGTGGCATTAATGATTCAGTTTATGAACGAGCCGAGCCCGAAGGCGAGTTCATAAACTGGATCTTCAATGCCACGAGTGGAGTGCATAAAACGATTTAGTGCGTGACCGAAGACTGTCTGTTTAGAGCGCAAGTACATATTTTTCAAGCGTTCAATGCAGGGTCATTTACCTAGCTGAGGCTTAGCAGTGTATGATCACTTTTGGGAGTGTATTAACACTCCAGTTAATGCACCGCTACAGTTAAGCACATGGTCATAAGCATTACTGAACGTTGCTGGTATGTAGATGTTTTTCGTGTTTTTCTCGGCGTTTTTCAAAACGACTGCACTCGCTTTGCTCGTGCAGTAATTTCACGAAACGCCTCGATCACAAATATCTACATGCACAGCAGAGTTTAGTAAGTCTTTGACCATATGTCGCCAGTGCGGTATGCCAGTGCATAATGCGGAAAATACCACACTCCACGCGCTAATGCTTTTTACATTGCTCGGCATATGGTAAATGGGAAACAGTCTCGGCATGCCACTAATATATTGACTATGCAACTACAATTGGCGTTTAATGATAATAATATAGTGTGCCGATTGTTTACAAACCTGTCCAAAACCATGCGCCAACTGAACGAACTGACATAGATAGATATAGACTTCCCCCCCCCCCTCTCAGCCGCACCGCCACCGGCCGAGAGAATAGCCACGCGCGCCACTGCCGCGCCACCGCCGCGCGCCACCGCCGCCGCCGCCGCCACCGCCGCCGCCGCCGCCGCCGCCGCCGCCGCCGCCGCCGCCGCCGCCGCCGCTACCGCCACCGCTACCGCCACCGCCACCGCCACCGCCGCCGCCACCGCCACTGCAGTGAGAATGAGGACGCGTGCGGTGAGCTGTACAAGTACGTGCTGGTGGTGATGTGCGGCGGCACCTCCGTGGTGGTGCTGCTCATCATCCTGTTCTACCGCTCCACCAAACTGTGGCACCCGCGGGAAGGTGAGTCCGTGATGGCCTGGAGGGTGTCAGTACGTCTGGTGTCTTGCTGTAGGCTGGATGTCGCCGCGTTTCTGGGGATGTGTCTTTGAAGTTGGCTCGTTGGAGAGGTTAACGGAAGTTTGGATTGAGTCTTGTCTTGTTGTCTTGTTGGGTTAGGGCGTTGTTGCCTTGTTGGGTTAGGGCGCATAGCTTCATATGGTCCAAGCGTCGTTTGATCGTGTAGTCGAGTTTGCGTCAACCATGGCTGTCGCGGTACGCGGCGTCGCCTCAGTGTTTTGACACAACCTGTTTGTTGTCATTCGCCCGGCCTGCCGCCTTTATTGTTGTTATTATGGTGGAATTTTATATTATGGTGGAATTAGGGATGCCAGAATTGCTTGTTTGATCACATGTCTTGAGATGTAGGAGGTGTCCGGGCCTAAAAACATTGCAATTATGCTACAATTGGCATATGTTTTAGCTAGACACCCCACGTCATTTCGTGACATCTCATCTGGGATCATTGCCTGATTTTGGCTTCCCTCCTCCCGACTCTCTGAATTTGACCACACTGCCCTGTCTGTCCCGCTGTTTGCCCGCTTGCCTGTCGTCTTTGTCCGTCCGTCCGTCTGCTTGGTGTGTCGCGTGTGACGCGCCCTGTACTCCTGTGTGTCTTTCTGTCCGTCTGTCCGCCCGCTTGGTGTGACGCGTGTGACGCGCCCCGTACTCCCGTGTGTCTGTCTGTCTGCAGACGACCCGCTGTTCGGCCACGCCGAGACGTCCGAGCCGAACGAGCGGTCTCGCCTGCTGGCCGGCAGCTCGGGCTCCATCTCCAGATCAGGATCGACGTCGGGATCGACCGCAGGATCGACGTCAGGATCAACATCAGCGGCAGGATCAGAGTCGAGTCCTTCCGCACTGGTGTGCTGATGACTCTAGGACTGTAGTGACTCGAGTCAGCCGCCTGATCTGATCTGTGTGTGCCGTTTTCCCGGCCGGCCGTCTGCGCGTCTGTCTCGTCCTGGACATACCTGACCCCGTGACCAGTTCTGTACAACGGCAGCGTGCGGTCGATTGTGACACGACAGGCGAGTGCCGGACGTCCTGAGAGGTCCACCACCGGCGTAAAACTCTCCCCACAGCTGCTGGTATGTCTTCTCAGCTGCCCGTCCTGTCCGCGGGCGTGGCCTTAGCGGGGGTCGTGCCGGCGCCGTCTTCCGTGGTTCTTTGTGATATCTGTGCGATCTGTTCTACCGGCCCAGCCGAATTACGTTACTATGCGTAACCGGCGCTGACACGAAGGGTCTTGCCCTGGATTGTAGTGTGGCATTTGCGCCCTTGTTGTCAGTGTGGGTTACGTGTGTTTGTCTGTGTGCGGTAGGGTGTTGCTATGGACGACTGTTCAGTGATGCTTGAGAGGACATGTGCTGGGTTTCTACAGTAACTGTTGGTTAATGTGCTATGTGCGCAGTGTAGCTTTTTTGCAGTGCGGTGACGCGCTGTGGCGGTTAAATCAAACATCATCCCCTAGGAGGAGGATCATACAACTGTGTGTATGTGTGTGATGGTGTGTGATTTTTCGATCTACCCTTTTTGTAACGCGTTTTTTTAAAGGTTTGCTTATTATGCTGATGCCATTCTAGCCACACGAGAGGGTTATGTCAAGGTTTCCTATCATGACTTGCGGGCCATCCACGGCAATATGTAATGTGATCAGTAATCTCTTATTCATTTGATTGATTGCAGTTGGTGGGTGTAAGTATACCTATTTGACGAATCCTTATTGTAATTTATAGAACCCTACCTCAATATACGGTGTAACTAAATACACAATTGTGTATTCACTATCATATTTTGTCATATATTTCCTGCTGGTATCATTAAAAGTGCAGACATTTAATCTTCCCGAGTTTAATTTTATCCTAATTACTTACCAGAATTGTTGAATCTGAGTGTTCGAACGTTACAGTAAAGAAAGGAAAAGCAGTGGTCTTTCGTCTTTCGTTATCCCTCATTCCAAAGTTTTTAGATTAATTTTACATGAAAATATCGCCGGCAAAGTCATCCTGTATCTTGTGTGACAAGCCACCGGCCCACCGGCAGACATTTTTTCTGCTGAAAAGAACGTCAGAACGCCTTAGAATGATAGTTGAGACGCTTAGCCTTCACATGCACCCTTGTAGTGCAGTCAGTGCGGGTAGTCAACAGTAGTATGTGTGTTGTATATTAGCATGATAGATAGCTCCATCCTCCAGGGTATTAGCGTGTTATGTAGCCTTCCCGGGCCTTATGCATTATCACACTTGTTGGCATGGGTGGAACTTTATATCTCTTAGGGAGGGCCCAACGATTTTAAATTTTAACATTAGGCCTATGGCGTTGCACGGTAAGAATGAAGTTAAGATATATAAAATTAACATTAAGCCCCTCCCCCGGACCAATTTAATAAAGTTCTACCACTGCTTATTGGTGTTGAAAATGACAACAGTTGTACGCTTTGATAAGCGAAGTTCCAATTATTACCATTAGATTCGATGAGAACATGTGCCTTTGGCAGGGCCGGTTTGTAGAAGTGTAGAAATCTTGGAACGAGTGAGGTGTGTATTTATATCACTGGCCTTTTGTACGGTTCACAGCTGTGTGTATCATGTTTCTGAAACATGGCAGACGTGTGTCAAAGTAATGCTTAGCCATGTCAACGTAACAGCCTTGTCTGCCCAGAGGTGAAAAATCGAAGACTTGCTACAATCTACGCCATCGTTTTAGTTTTGTGTTCCAAAAAGTAACATTTAAAAGGTGTTTGTTTGTCGAAAGCCCTCGAACTGTGATTCGCGTAAGCTTCCGATCGATGACAACTTTGTGTTATTTTTTGTGTGTTTTGCAAGCATAAAAATGTTTTCGTAAATGTTTAACAGTTTCGTAATTTGTCATGCCTGGCTTACGCTGACATCTACGGCGATGTAGCCAAGATGTAGCCAACATAGTATCTCCGTACATTCTGTGCCTGTGACTGTCACGTGCGTTTGTGGCGGTCAGTCTTCCGTGCTGAGTGGTTGCAGAGTCCGCCCTGTGTCTGCGTTTGATCTGATCCGCGAACAGCAGTGGTATTTCCAAGTATCGATATCGTGCCACCTGAGCTCAATATACGCTCTGTGTAACCTCATTGTCTCTACCTCTCCATGTTCGATGACTCCCGCGTGCTACAACAATGACCGGACACCAGATAAAACTGACAATGGCGCCTTGATATAGACTTACGAAATGAGCTCATCACTCGTCTGTAGGTCATGCTGATAACTACGCCTGCTGGCGTCCTCTGGTTTTCCCGCCGCCGGAAGCGGAGGATCTCAGGTCAAGCGTCACGCGTGTCAGACGCGTTCCACTCCTAGTTGTCGCCCTCGGGCTAATTAACTGTTGATTATCAGGTGCTGAACTGTTTGCCCAGCGATTGCTGTGATTGCGAGTGACTGTTCTGGTGATAGGTGGGCGGCTGCTACTGCACGATGAAGGTATCATGCGTGCTCCATTTTTGTCGATCAGTTGCCGGCTCTATCATACTTATTTTATAAGCTTTGTTTGGCCCTGAAGCGAACTCGGTTTATTGGTGCATTAACTACATCATATATGCCCATGATTTTCACTATGGCGCCGATAAAGTGTCGGCTTTATGGTTTGTTATTCTGCTTACTAGCGCCTTTTTATTGTGTTTCAACATTCGTGTTTAGCACGAGAACGTATCCAGAATTATCTTTAACATCGGCTTAGAAAACATCATCGACTTTCGGTAAACAGTTCTTCTCTTATACTCACCCATTGCTCACCTCACTTCAGCCGCTTCATCCCTGCATGTGTGCCCACAACACACCAATCCGCCCCTCCCCTCTCACCACATCACCAACCCGTCATCCTTCTCACCTTTCTTCTTCAACCAGAGTCCCTAGCAGTTAGACACATGGAGCACTTTTCCTTAGCCTAATAACTAAGCCGCCCCATGCCATGGCATTTACAGCACATAAGCCAGCCACAGCCATTCCAAAATACCAATGGCTGGCCGTTTGGCCAAGCCGTGAATATTTTTGTTAATTTATATTATGTGTTTACTTCAGTAATCCTAAAACTAGCAATGGCAACATAGCCAAGGCTATACTTTTAACCATGAAATTGAGCTTTTTGAATAGATTGATAAAAACAAAATCCCAGTTAATCATGCAGCCACCGCCATAGCCCACATGCCATGATTAGAGATTTTCCGGTCGGCCTGAACATAATACCACACCCATTAGCCATGGGGTTTCGGCCAGCCATAAGGAGGAAGCCAGCTTCCAAGTAGAAACTCTACGTCAAACCCACCTTCTCCCTCAGCCCTGGCTAAAAACCACCGCAGAGAGACGTGCGCCTCACAACTTACACTAACCCCCCCCCCCCCCTCCTCCGTCGCACAGAGAAAAGTTCGCAGCACCAGCCGCCTCTCGCTGAGCGCCTCAGCTCGAAAGGCGTCCGAGGCGGCCGGCTCCCAGGCGCGGTCCTCGGTGTACAGCCGGCGGGAGTCGGTCATCCCCGAGGGGGTGCTCTTCGACGGCCCCCTGCCGGCGCTGAGCCTGAACGACTCGCCAGCAGAGTATGAAGTATGGGAGAACACCGTGACGGAGGACCCAGCGTCGACCGGCCACGAGCAGCACATGTGATGGCGCGGAGGGTGGAGGGAAGGAGTTGGATGGGGCAGCACATGTGATGGCACGGAGGGTGGAGGGAAGGAGTTGGATGGGGCAGCACATGTGTGCTTATTGATGCCTCACAAGTTAAGTTTGTACCTCGTATGCGAGCTGTTAATACCTTAAGAGGGACGTGCCACTTGCCTGGGCGAGAAGAGCATGATATTTTGATAAGAAATGTCTGATCATATTATTTTTCCGGCTGATTGAATCGTGTTTTCCGAGTATATATTTATCGTTGATATCCATATCTTATATGTCGACTACTGTTGATAGACTTCGTTGTAAGACACCGAAGGCTCCCCGCCGAGCCATTGTTTATCTATCTCGGAGGGCGTCGTCCGTGGCGGTGAAGTCATTCCATAGCCGGCTCGTCCTCCGCGATGGGACAGACAATCCAAGTGGCTCTCTGCAGGAGGTGGTCTGACGCGCCACCTGGGGGGTCGAGTGAAGGGGGAGGTCAGATGTGGCCGGTGAGGGCGACAGATAGCAGGCAGTAGCGTGTGAGAGGCGACAGCGGGCCGCGCAGCACGCCTGTGTTTCCGGGGAACCAAGTGGCCATGATGTTATCTATCAGTAGTGCCGGACGGGGGTGTGACTTTGAAATTGTGGATTTCGATATCGATATATGTTTGAGCTGTGGAAGGTGCTGGGGGAGATGGATATAAATGGACTCGTGACCTGTTTAATCATTTGAACTGACTTGTTCAGTCCACCTCTCGGGCACTGATGCAGATTAAGGTTTGCTGCCACCTGATGCTTTAGCCGATGCACCAAAATGGCACATTTAACTTAATGGACGTGTTGGATATGTTCAATGTTCATGTGCGTCGTATGGCAATCATCCGTATCGCATGCAGTCTTAAATGTGGAAGATGGCATGCAATCTCTCGTGGTCTCTCCGCCATTAATAGCACAGAGACGAGGATAAAAAGACGAGGATAATACGAGTATAGAGCTATACTGAAAGACGAGGATAAGTTGAGTCAACTGATTACACCTGTCACGAGTCTGACGGTGTGGATGTAATGTGAAGGTCATAAGGCGTTAGAGAGACGCGTATTGAAAGCGTGTGTTCAGTGCGGCATCAGACACCAGTAGTGCCAGTCAAAATATAGCTTAGACATTACGACAATCGATTGGAAGTCGCGGAAGCGAATACGGTGCATGTTATTTATTATGTATACAGGCGTGTCTTCCTGTATTCACGACTTGTTCGGGGTTGGCCGTGTTTAACATAATGTTCAATGTTTAGTTGGTCTTGTCACGTCACTGGTTCCACTCAGCCAGCCAGCACAATGGGCTGAGTTGGGATTAGCGTTAACCTCGAATGCCAATCACACTAAAGAGGTCACCCAAACTACTGAAATCTGCCAAAACCTGCCACCCCACATTGACTGGCTTTGTAGAAGATCTAGGCTACCTGTATTGCTCCAAGTTTGTTTTCAATTTGTTGCTTTTCCAGAAGAAGCGGAATCTGACACGTTATTTGTTTGAATTTAGTCGAAATTTATGTAATTTGGCTCTCTAACCACCTTGTTATGTCCGTTCTGGATCCGCAGTTGGAGTTCCTCCATTTGTCACGCGATTGCTCTGCAGCCGAACGCCTCCGCATCATGGAGTTGGACCGTTCAATCTGTCTGGAATTTGCTCTCGATCTTGTGCGCCATGCCACCGTCAGACCTCGGGCCGTCCCGAGTTGAATCTCCCAGCGTTCATAGTACAACCGCGCGAGGCCAGTGTGTTTCCGGTACTCACTATGTCGCCGGGGGATGTGTATTGTGTAATGGCGTCGTCCTATGTGTGTGTGTGTCTGCGTGCAATGTGTTATGTGTATGTGTGGGAGCATGTGCAGGTGCAAATATACGTGCAATGAACAGCTGTTCCGGGTGTCTTTCTGTTTTCTGCGTGGTCAGTTTTTGGCGCCTGCTCGCCGGTTATGACGTGGGCATAGACTAGCCGTCACCTACCCAAATTATTCGGGAGCATCTAGCGGCACCGAAACCGGAAAAGATTCGACTTTGTCACTTGTCGTAGGGTGAAATAAAGACCATCGTGATAGAAGACATTTTCTGAAGCGTGTTACCACTCACCCGAACTGAATGACACTGTTCACCGCAGCAGCTTTAGCGGGAAAAAATCGTAAAATGGTCATTACAATCGACAAGTGAATGCCACGTCCTAGCCAACAATTAACTTGGACACTGATCGGGCACAAATGGGATTAAACCATTGTGCCCGATTAGTGCTCAAGTTAATTTTAGTCCGCCCCTGTAGCTCAGTGGGAGAGCGCTGGTCTTCTGACCTATCTCAGTAGTGGCAGCCTGGGTTCG
>VOPJ01009229.1:0-12481 GCA_014673585.1 Semibalanus balanoides
TCGCCATTTAGCATTCGGCATATTAACATGTCGTCAAAAAGACATGTCGTCAAAATGTCCTTCGACAATATGCATTCGCCAAAATGACATTCGCCAAAGTGTCCGGACACCCCACTTGCGTGCGCGTGCTGCGGCCGACCCCTTTGTCGAGTCGACGCCGAGTTCTGTTACGATGGTGCGCCCCTGCCAGCGGACCTGTGTGCCAAATTTCGTGCACCCAGAAGCAGCCGTTTTCGAGCTTTTCGCGTATTTGTGAATGACAGAGGCACGGACGGACGTTACGTATTTAATAAAGTAGAAAATATCTTCAGGACCCAGACGAAAACCATTACAGCTACCACTATCGACCCCACGTGTCTAGTGTGATACTTTGGGTATAAGCACGTTTGTGGGTTTAGTGAAAAGCTCTCGTGATTCTGGTTTTTTGTATTGCATAAAATGAATGCATTACTAGTGGATAGCAAAATAATATGCTTTCAGTTTCATGTGAACCGTCATGACGACATTGCCGATAGAATCACGAACAGAAATCCTCGTCTGACAAACTTTTTGGGCATATAACCAGCACGCAACGAAGACGATGCGAGACGGACTTACTTTGTATTATATACATGTGACGGCCAGTAATGGTGCCCTTCCGGCCAGAGACGACGCCCTTCCAGCCAGTAACGGCGCCCTTCCAGCCAGTAACGGCGCCCTTCCAGCCAGTAACGGCGCTCTTCCAGCCAGTAACGGCGCCCTTCTGGCCAGTAGGCGCCTTTCCAGCCAGTAACGGCGCCCTTCCGGCCAGTGACGGCGCCCTCCCGGCCAGTGACGGCGCTCTTCCGGCCAGTGACGGCGCTCTTCCGGCCAAGTAAGGCGCCCTTCCAGCCAGTAACGCGCCCTTCCCAGCCAGTCATTGGCGCCCTTTTCGCAGCCAGTAGCGGCGCTCTTCCAGCCCATAACCGGGCGCCTTCTGGCCAGTAACCGCGCCTTTCCCAGCCAGTAACGGCGCCCCTTTCGGCCAGTGACGCGCTCTTCCGGCAGTGACGGCCGCCCCTCCCGGCCATGAGCGCGCTCTTCCGGCCAGTGACGGCGCTCCTTCCGGCCAGTAACGGCGGCCCCTTCCAGCCAGTACGGCGCCCTTCCAGCCAGTGGACGGCGCCTTCTGGCCAGTGACGGCACCCCCTGCTACGTGAGGGTGCCCCTGCCATAGAAGGCAGGACGCCATAACCTGCCATTGACAGCCTTTTGATATGATTGGGCCTCTTAAATGTGTAATTCCTTTAATTTTTAACCTATTGTCTCCCCGCATTCTCCTTTCACCGACATCCAAAAACAACTAGTGACAGTAATCATGTCGGCTGTGGGTCTTTCAACTGATGCGGGCGGTGCCGCGGCGGCGGCGGCCGGGGCCGGCGGTGATGACGCCTGTCCAGCGGCGGGGTCAGCCGGCGATCCGCTGCCGACGGCCGCTCAGCTGGAGCAGCGCGCCAAACAGCTGGTGGAGGGCGCCAACGCCAAGCGGCTGCGCGACGAGCAGCGGCTGCGCGAGCTGCGCGACGGTCTGCGAACGGTGCAGGAGCGCGCCGTGCGCCAGCTGGAGGCCGCCTGGTATCGCCAGATGCAGGCCGACAGCGAACTGGTGCGCCGCCAGGTGGAAACACTGTTCCAGGTGATCGCCGAGGTCGGCGAGCATGAGGGCGAAGTGCAGACGGCGCGCCAAGAGCTCAACAAGCTGATCGCGGAGATGACCGACCGGCAGGATGCGCCGGGACAGTGATGGCAGAACTGACCGGCAGGACACGCCGGGACAGTGATGGCAGAACTGACCGGCAGGACACGACGGGACAGTGATGGCAGAACTGACCGGCAGGACACGACGGGACAGTGATGGCAGGACGCGCCGGGACAGTGACGGCAGGACTGAGCTGCAGGGCTGGCGGGTCAGCTCGACACAACGCCCGTACTGAACGCGATCAGACGGGCGCAGTTGAGCCTAAACAGTCGCATTGCGGAGGAGATGCAGTTGCTATTGTTGGAGTTGCAATGCGTGAGCGACGTTTGTGCTATAAGGAGTGTGTGTGTGTGTGTGTGTGTGTGTGTGTGTGTGTGTGTGTGTGTGTGTGTGTGTGTGTGTGTGTCGTGTGCGTGCGTGCATAGTGCGGCTGTGTGTGTGTGTGTGCGCGCGCGCGCTTAGATATTAGGTTTCTGGGTTGTGTTTCCGACGTTGTCTTTCGAATACATATCAAGGATATTTCATGTATTTGCCGTAAACTGATGATTTGGATTATAAGGAGCCTCACTGCTTAGAAGCAGAAAAGTATTGTTGATCTGCGGGTACAAGTTGGTCAAAAGGTACAACTGCGAGAACAAACGGGAGAGGGTCGCAACTCGCAATCCCCTATTACGAATTCCCCTATCTATCGCATTCCCCTTCCGATCGCAATATCCTCCCGTTCGCAATGCCTATTACGATCTGCTTAATGACGCATTCCCCTCCTGTTCGCAATCCCCTCCCGTTCACAATACCCCATTACGAACTGCCTAATTACGAACTCTCAACTCCCCTCCCGTTCACCATCCCCTCCCATTTATATTACCCTATTACAAATTGCCCTATGACGAATTTCCCACCCGTTCACAATGCGCTCTCGTTCATATTACCCTATACGAATCGCCGTATGACGAATAGCCCTTCCGTTCGCAATCCCCTCCCGTTCATATTGCCCTCTATCGTATTCCCCTCCTACTGCATTCCCCTCCTGCTGCATTCCCCTCCTAGCCGTTATTTCATACTAGCCTTTCTAAAATCGGTTATCTTCATAATATGCATGGGCGGATGGGGGTCGTGGGCTTTAGGGATCCAAATCCAGTGGCGAATTTCCAAAAAGTTGTGGAGCGTAAGGGGACAACAGGTTGTCAGCCATCAGCTATAAAGTTGTTAACCGTGTGTGTGTGTGGGGGGGGGGGGCAGGGAGTGTGTCGTCAGCCCGCTTGTAACTGTAGGTACGTCCGACGTTCTTACGTATTGGGGGAAGCAAATTATGGTTTCGGGACTTTGGGGGAGACATGTCCCCTTGGCTCCTTTGGATCCGCCCCTAATTGAATATATGCAGGGGTCCTTATTGGGTCCGCAATGGTGGGGCCCCTCGTGGTCCGACGGGGCCCCCTTGAGGTCGTGCCCCCTTTCAAAAATCCTGGTTGCGCGCCTGATCATAAGCAGTCCCTAGGACTTGTTTAAGCCTGTTTTTGCGATATGATCCGGAGGAGGCAGTGTCCCTTGTAAACTAGTAACTACACTGGAGGGAGGTACAGGTAGGGTGGCTCTAAAATATTGATCTTCGAAAGATGACACGGGCTCACGTCTCATGTGGTTCTTTCATGTTTTGCATGATATGTATATTATTAGTTTATACCAAGGTAGTTTAAGTATATTTTATGCTATATATAATGTGCGACATGTATGGATAGTATTGCAGACATGTGCCAAGAATCCCAAAAGTGACACGATCTAGGATTCCTAGAATCTAAAATCTGGGATGTTGTTGGATTCTGGATCCTTCAGGATCATTTATCGTGGGATCCTGGAAATTTATTTTTTGTTTGGATCCTATTGATCTTGGATCCTGAAGAGGGAGAGGAAGAAAAATGTGGAATCCTTTGAATCCTGAATCCTGGAAAATCAGCTTGTCGTGGGATCTTGTGGATTAAGCATGTTTCACTTTTTGTGGTGCTTAACTATAAGAATGCATGTACCTATCTCATGCTGTAAAACTGTCACATTCGATGTCAATGGTATAAGATTTACATGTGGTGATCAGACATGCGCAGGATCCCCAAAAATATCCGGTATCAAGGATCCTAGGATCAAGATCTGTGGGGGTCTGGATTGAATCCTGGATCCTGCAACCGATCATTTTGTTGTGTGGACACCTGATGATCTTGGAATCCTGGATTTTTTTTCGTATAATTATCTTGATCCTGGAGATTAAAAAACGTGGGATCCTGGAAAATCAGTTTGTCGTAGGATGTTATGGATCTTGGATTTATATGCATCTATTGTTGGCCTTGGCATATGTATAATGGTATAATTACGCGACATGTATATGCTATATGCATATGGTCGATTGTTAGCTGTCGCTGCATGGGCCGTTCGCCCTTATTGACGGCGGCCGTGCACGGTTAACTTGGGGGGTTTCGTGCTACCTCTAAATATTGGTTTATATTATCAACAATGGTATAATTCAAATAGTAAAGCTTGGAGAACCACATGAGATGTGATCCCATATAATTTTTGCTAACAGTTATTTTTTAGCCATCCTTCTGGTAGCCGTCTCACAACGTTTTGTAATGCCTGCCGCCGCCGGTTTAAAATGGCCGACGGTGGGCGGTGAACGTAACCGGTGCGCAGAGACATCTGGCGGATCTGGCGGATACACTACCCCATTGCAAAATACCAACACATGCTTCGTGAAAAGACGCATTCTTTGACGGGTGGCCACTGGCGGATCCAGCCTCCCAATATGTGGGTGTTACCACGTCCCGTGTCACCTTCAGTCACGTGACAGCTTAAGGCCATGCTGTTTGTCGCAGCGTAGCCGCGGCCACGCTAACCGCTCCATAAACGCTCTGACCGTATACATATTATAACACTTTTTCCAGCGCTATGAGACTTTACATATTTGCTGTTGCATGTGAATGTCGCACTCTAGCTGCAAGTATCGCTACTGACTACGTGATTATCATGTGATCAATTGTATTTTGCTAGAGAGAAAGTACGAAAATAAGAGAACGAGAGAGATGTAAAAATGTTGTTCGACGTGTACTTGGGACAGACTAGAAGGCCTATTTAGTTGACCGCACATGCTCAGTTGCTGGCTAACGCTGCACGATTTGTGACGAGTTGATAACGATATGAGACTAGTCCTTGTTTATAACAAGGGTCACACCCATCACTGCAATTTTCCTCACGGTCAATAAGTTTATTTACTCGTACACAAAACCGGACAATCACAACTCCAATGTAATATTTTAAGTGCAGTCAATATTGTTGAATCGAAGCAAAAAATCAGTGACCATATCCAGAACCGTGTCCAGATCCACCATACCCAGATCCGTGACCAGATCCACCATGTCCAGATCCGTGACCAGATCCACCGTATCCAGATCCTCCGTGTCCAACATCAGCACTGTACTTGTAGGAATATCCGCCACCATATCCACCATGTCCACCGCCATATCCACCGCCGTGCCCACCACCGTGCCCACCGCCGTATCCGCCTCCATTTCCAGATCCACCAGATCCGTGTCCTTCAGCATAGATCTTGGCGTTTCCACCGGCGAACTTTCCATATCCACCGCCATATCCCTTTCCACCGCCGTGTCCGCCACCGTGTCCACCCCTGAAAATATAAACAGACATTGTTACAAAAACAAAAACATAAAGATCACTCATATGTCATACAGTGATGACATCCGAAACGAAACTTTCAACGTTATATTCAGGGTCGAAAATAAAAATGGTTGCAAGTCATTTCAACTTTTCATATGATTAAACGCCTTTGCGAACAGACACTAATTCTAAAAGGATGGGTTCTTTCATATTTCTTACACATTGACGGCATGTTGGTTTTTCACTCCATATTTGGCGCCACCCCAGGCATTGTAGCTGAAAGAAGACAAACACATTTTTGGTGACGAAATATTGAGACGTAAACGTAAACATCTCATCTTTCCATTCGTCATAAAGCATCTCAAAAAGTATGATTTCAATGTTCCTAGTCCTACTCGTAGTTAAGCCAACTAACTAAGCGATGTTGATGCTTCCTAGACTATGTTCTCTGAAGATTGCGCAGTAAAATCAGATTAGAAAGTGATATTAACTGTTGGAATGAGTTGAGCTCGATATGCCAATGCATTGCTTGATGTACTGATTGTTACATTGTCCGTTGCTTTTGATGAGCACGGAAAGTGGAAGATTGTGAAAGAAAAGTTGGTTCTAAAAACAAAATAGTTAGTTATTTTACGCAAAGAAAAAGTAACAAGTATGCAATATAAAATGTATGCATGAGACCTAGCAGTTCAACATCCGAAAGTGTGTGCCTTGTAATAGCCAATATGGAGGAAAAAATACTTACACTTCGACATTTTGGTGGCCTCTTGAGCACCTCCATAGCCACCGCAGCGCCACGGCCACGCACATGGCGAGAACGACAAACTGAAAACATTAGAGAATGTCATGGCAAGGATAGAGGCAGCATTTTGTCAGCAGTGGTGGTAGAAAGTAGAAACGTCGGGAGCTGGTGAACGGTTTGGAATTCTCCGAAGAAAAAAAACTCTGTGTTTACTCTGAAGTTAGTGCTGATGTATTTTTTGTTTAATGTGGTCATGCGTTGTGTTATGTTTGTATATAAAGACAATCATTTAATGTTATCTAACACATAAACTCCCACACCAAAAAAGGAAAACATCTTTGCGTCTATTGTCGTCGAAAACGTCTATGCACTTCCATGCAATCTTAAAAATCCCAAACGGTTCTTTCCTTTTTACATACCACTTCCCGAGATAACACGTTATTAACATGCTGACTGCATTGACTTACCTTGATCATGTTGGACTGGCTGGTGTGTGTTGACTGTGCCTCTGCTGACCGCAGGCTGGCTATATATACAGCTGGTGAACACCCTCAGGGCGGGGTCTGGTCGTGACCTCAGCTGTCCCGCCAAATTATATTGGAGGTCACACACGCAGTCCAGGATTTCACGGAGAGACCCAACGTGCCCCTACCCGGTAATGACAAACGTATCCAGTGAACCTTAACGATAAAAGTGATAGCTCACGACTTCTCACGGCCGCTGAATTATTGTGTCACAGTTTGGCACACTCGACATCTACTAGTGAATGAATATGTTTTAGTTCTCAAGGAAAGAAGAAAACAAATGCATTCATTGTGCTGAGATAGTTAGCAATGCATGTTTGTCTTCAGCTTAGTTTGTCAGTTTCAATTCTTTGTTTTTGAAACAGAAGTGGACTATGGCGTCTTCCAAGTCATCAAAAGAAGGTGTCAAGTTCTTGTTCTGAAGCTCAGTGACGCACGGAGGGGGTCAAAGGGGTCAACTGACCCCCCCCCGAAAGTCTTCGGAGAGTGCGCACCGCATCATAAAGGACCCGTATTCTTGGCCCATAATTAACTAAATTTATCCGTCTTGGTAATGCCTGTTCGAGGCAGAGGCCCGGTTCTGATAAAAACATGATATGGGGACAGACCCGATCAAGGCAGAGGCCCGGTGCTGTCAGAAGCGCGGCATTGGGCCCGGTCACAACCTGGCCCGGCCCTTCACACAACCTGGCCTGGCCTGGGCCACAACCTGGCCCGGCCCTTGCATATTCTTGATATGGGTCCCTTTCTGGTAGGGGCCCGGTCCTGGTCAGGTCCGATCGAGGCAGGGGTCCGGCGCTGACAAAGGTGTGATATGGGGCCCGGTCAGGACTAGGGCCCGTACACAGCAGGGTTCGCTCCTGTCGATTTTTGTATATGGGCCCCTTCCTGATTCCTAGTAGAGGTTCTCGTAGTAGAGGCCCGATTGAGACAGGGGCCCGGTGCTGACAGAGGCGTGATATGGGGCCTGGTCACAACAGGGCCTGGTCCTGGTATATTCTTTATCTGGGCCCACTTCTGGTAGGGTCCCGGTCTTGGTCGGGCCCGATCGAGGCAGGGTCCCGGTGCTGCCAACTGCGTGATATGGGGCCCGTTGAGGACCACGGCCAGGTCGCAACAGGGTCCTGCTCCTTTTGAATCCCTGATACGGGCCCGTTACTGTTTGGGGCCCGTTCCTGATATGGGCCCGTTCTTGATAAGGGCCCGTTCCTGATAGGGGCCCGTTCCTGATAGGGGCCCGTTCCTAATAGGGGCCCGTTCCTGATAGGGGCCCGTTCCTGGTTGGGGCCCGATCAAGACAGGGCTCAGTGCTGGCAGAGGCGTGATATGGGGCCGGGTCAGGTCGAGGGCCCGGTCACAACAGGGCCCGGTTCCTGCACATAACTGATACAGGCCCGTTCCTGGTAGGGGCCCGGTTTTGGTCAGGCCCGATAAAGCCAGGGGTCCGGTGCTAACAAAGGTGTGATATGGGGCACGGTCAGGTCAAATCTCTGACTAAAACTAGTAGCTAGAGGAAACATGAACTAAATTTATCCGTTAACAACTGATGTGTTTTGATTTTCCCCCATAGGGCTTCATTTAACCAAACACGATTATAACTTGACCGTAGGTCACCATTACATGAAATGCGAGATATTGTAGTTCCTTATGACATCATGACATGCGATGAGTTGCATGTCGCTCGATTAAAGGACAGGGAATGGTTACAGGGAATGGAAAAAGGGAATTAAAGGACAGGCTGGAAAAATGTTTCACCTTGGATTGTTTTTTTCAAACACAATTTGATTATATTTTAAAATACAACTTATTTTCATGATGTCAAAAATAGCTATACATCGCGCCGACTCAGGACAGAAGGACGTAAATCATTAATTTCATCATAACTATATGCGTACCCTCCGCAAAGTCAAACGTGGCTCAGCCAATCAGATTCGAATGTATAGTCGCGTAAGATTACTGTATAGCCTCTGCCCAGACGTGTGAGGCCCACATTCTTGACATTCCTTATTTATGGCCCACATTCCTTCGATAAAAAGTCAAATATATTCGGCTGGAGAGCTCCTTTCAAGCCCAGAAAACTTGCAGTTAGAAGTTTTTCAACACGGGCTCCACAAAACTGCATCTCAGCACCATGTTGAAGGTGAACTATTTCCTTTAACCACGGTGACGGTGGTGCTACCTAAAAAAAATGGCTGTCAGGTCATTTGACCTGACCTGATGACCTGACCAGGTCGGGAGTCGGGACCCATTTTTTCCAAGATCTGACTTATCTCTTTATTTCAAAATGCTGCAAGTTTCAAGTCGATATTCTCCGTTTGTTATTAAGACGAAAAACAGAGGGAGGGGGACAAAAAATGTCCCCTCGTCCCCTCCGAGCGCCTCCAGGGTTAATTCGTATTCCCTTCGCGAACGTAGCTTAGCGTAGTTTATACGGAACTTTGGCGTCCAAAGGCTAGGACTTTAAAACCTGTAGAGGACATGCATCTGGGAGGTCAGAAAGAAAAAAGGTGCCATAATGTGGTCCAATTTCTAAAATTGCCTCAATTTACTATGAGATAATTCATACATGCCTACATAATATGAAGTCCCTTGTAAAAGCGGTTTTTATGTAGTATGTAGGTACACTACCATTTGTGCATAAGCATCTCAAACAGCTATAAGCATTGCTAAATGATATTGTAACGCTCAACTATGTATGTACATTAGGACCGATGATTTTGAGTATCCAAGCCCACCAAAGACAAAGGGCAGCAGATCATCAGCAGATCCCGAAAAAAAAAACTATAGTAATTACGACGTTTTAATTTTTTGACTATATGGTCCCTGTGCATCTCTAATTTTGACCCAACTCCAAAAAGCTTGTGTGCAGCTTTCTGACAGTGCAGTGCAGCAACTGTTTGACACCAGGTCCTGGATCCGTTGGCGCCTTACCAAGTCCAGGGGCGGTTACAGGGGGGGAAAGGGGCTATGTCCCCCAGAGGTCCTGAAACTATTATTTGGCCACCCTCTAACAAAAAATGGTCGGACGTTAGTAAAAAAAGGACGGACGTAGAGTTGTAAAAATTGTTTTTGCGGCAGTCAAAATCCAGCTATTCACAGTGAAAAACTGGGAAATTTCGCGCCGTTTCGCAGCATCACACCGAAAATGTCTTTGCGGCAGTCAAAGACCATCCATCCACAGTTAAAAAACGGACAATTTCGCGTTGCTTTGCGGCATGACAGCAAAATGTAAATTGCTTATACAAATTTGGAAAAGGGGGAAATTAATTATTAAGTGTCTAGCAGAGGCTCTCCTAGATGGTACCTAGCTGCTAGACCAATGGCCAACTCCCTTAATAAAATATTAACTTTTAAGAGGGCTGCATGTTTATTGTTTAGCTAGTCTGCCGAGTTGCGAATAAAGGCGACGCGAACGCAAAGACGCGGAAGCTGCTTCGGCAAGCTGCCAAGTGCCAAAGGCAAGCTGCATCGGCACCCGAAAGCTGCTCCAGCGGCACCCAACTTGCTGGACCTAAGAGCTAAAAGTGGGACCAGGCCAGGACCATTTTCCCCTCTCCTCCACTCACGGTCTGGTTCTAATATTATAAGTTTGTTTTTCACGACCAAAAATTAACATTTTCACTCTGCTTCACGGCTTCACATCAGTGGCCACTGGCCATCGTCATCGTCTTCGGTTTATTGTAACGGTGAATTTAATTGAATAGTCTTTAAGCTTCTTTTCCTTTACAAGGCACACAGCCTATAATTCATTTGGTTCGCTGTAACGGTGATTTGATTTCAATCGCATTTCTAGCTTATTTTCCTCCACAAGGCTCACCGCCTATATATATATCTGGGTTTTATCCGTCAAATCCATACAAGCGGCGCGAATATACCAATACCTACTATAACATAAAAACACATTACAAGTGTTACAAAGGCTTAAATACACAAATACAAATAGGGGTAGATTTTTTCGTCATTTCAGCCAACCACTCACTCAAAAATTTCGGCGACACCTCTGCCTCCCTCCCCTCCTCCCTACCCGGTCAACAACTTTCTCACTGACTGCTGACGGCCTGCTAGTCACTGCTGATTTTTTTTTTAATACGCTTCTGGATTTGCTCCCTCTCCCCAACCCCCTCCCCCAAAAGACATGACTAGATCCGACCCTGCTCAAGTCAAGCCGCGAGACCGTCTCCACATTGTAACGATGCTGTATTTTGTAAAAGTCAGCCATGTGTCGCGCCAACTGATCACAAATACCAGCTACGAAAATACTGTATCGGTTCACCAGTCACCACTACTGCGTGTCGTCACTAACCTGATTTAACTCATTTCGTCAACTCTCGACAGTTGTAAGTACCATGCACAATGCACATCAGTACACATGCACCTAAAATTTGCACATCAGTATAGCGTGCACTCAGTTACCTTACACGACATTGACACCAGGGGCTCCACCACAAGGGGGACGGGGAAACGTGTCCAAAAAAACCTTTTTTCCTTTAAACATTACACCTATGGGCGATGGATGTAAAGAATCGGCTTCATAATGCCTCTGTCCCTCAACGATTTTTGGTAACGTGGCGGAGCTCTTGACTGACAAGACAATTAGCATGTCTCAGATTCCATGTAGTGGGGGGCTCGCTCAAAAACAAGTGACCGAAATCCGCGAAGTTTTCTGAAAATGGGGTGGGGGCCCGCACATAAGGGGGCCCCCACTCTAAGAGCTCTGACCTCCCCCCCACACACACACCGAAATGGAATCCTGTGTGCGCTACTGTGTTCATACATTATATGGATGTTTCCGCCGCCGGCTTATTAAAACAACGGAATGTAAAACGCAATATATTGAAATAATTTACTGGTTTTAACGATAACAGAAGCAGTCTCGTCGGGGAAAACAAATACAAACAAATCATATATACCACAGCCTTCTACATCAAATCAAACTATAAATCATTTTACCATATGCCGAGATATCCCTTTATCGTTAGCACGCGAGGGCGGTATAATATTTCAGCTCAATGCTATTTGATCTGGGAAAACATTTCTGACCCGGGCCGAAATGTTTTCCCAAATCTCGTGCAAATAGTATAAAGAGTGAAAAAGTGACTTAATGAGCTTAAGTTAGAAAATGAATGAAAAGAGTGTATGAATTAGAAAAGAGTGAAAAGAGTGTATGAATTAGAAAAGAGTGACTGTATGAACTCTCTGATTTTCATTATGCAACTTCGTCGCCGAGGTTGAAACCCAAGTATAGTTAAAAATATGGCTTCATTTGGTCCATTTAAGCGGCATATGGTAAATTTCATACCACACTTGGGCTGGAATAATTCTTTGGGACCTTGGTCCGTGCTTGAATTTCTGCCCTCGACTTTCGGTCTCTGGCGGAATATTCAGCTCGGACCTCGGTCCCAAATAATTATTTTCCCGGCCCCGTGTGGTATTAAGCATTACCATATGCCGAGATATCCCTTTAACGTTAGCACGTGAGGGCGGTATAACATTTCAGCTCAATGTTATTTGATCTGGGAAAACATTTCTAGCCTCGGGCCGAAATGTTTTCCCAAATCTCGTGCAAATAGTATAAAGAGTGAAAAAGTGACTTAATGAACTAGAGTAGGAAAATAATGAAAAGAGTGTATGAATTAGAAAAGAGTGACTGTATGAACTCTCTGATTTTCTGTATTCAACTTCGTCGCCGAGGTTGAAACCCAAGTATGGTGGAAAATGTGGTTTCATTTGGTCCATTTCAGCGGCATATGGTAAATTTCATACCCCACTTGGGGCGGAATAATTCTTTGGGACCTCGGTCCGTGCTTGAATTTCCGCCCTCGACCTTCGGTCTCTGGCGGA
>VOPJ01009230.1:0-16245 GCA_014673585.1 Semibalanus balanoides
CTGTTTGTCCTGAACCTGCAACAGCTTCTGCGTGGTGGAATGCCGGAATTGTCAAAGGAAGCACAGGAAAGTCTGCTGTTAGAGCAACTGCCACGAGTTGTGCCCAGTAAATGGACAATGAAACTGTTGGACTCAGAAGCGACCTCTGTGGAAGCAGTAATCAGGAAGTTGGAGAGGTTACAGACCATGGAACAGCTACAAAAGGAAATGGTTTCCCAGCAGGAAAAGCAGGAAGTACCACTGGTGCGTTCATCATGGATGGGAGAAGAATGTTACAACTGTGGACAGCAGGCGTCATGTGAAAAGGTTCATGTCCCCAGCCAGCTCGTAGTGGCCAAACAGAGCCCAGAAGGATTCGCAGCAAGAGCTCAAGTTCAAGACGTCCCAGCGGTGTAAACAGCAGTACCAAAGGACCGACTGCCGGTTCAACAGGCAGCCAACCACCTGGAGGCCAGCAAGTAGACCACAACCAAGGCACGTAAAGCAAGAGATCAAGATGTTTTCAGTTGTGGGAGGTGTTGGTCACTTCAAATCTGTGTGTCCAAATATCCACAGCGTGATGTCAGACGTCTTGGCACAGTGCCAACTGCAGAAATGAAAGCTGTTTTGCTGCTGAATGGTGTGAAAATCGAAGGTGTTCTGGATACTGGAAGTGCCGTTAGCTTGATCAACATGTCAGTGGTAGAGGATCTTGCGCTGAGCCAGAAGATAACTGACATGCAAGAGGTGAAATGTCTGGCTGCAAATGGGACCGATGTTCATCTGACAGGCCAAGTGGAGGTGGAGTTGGAAATCGGCAAGGCCCGGGTCATTCACCGATTGTATGTTTCCTCAGGACTGACTGACCCCCTGCTTCTGGGACTGGATCTGCTGAGCAAGTTGGACATGGTATCCCACTCGGCACAGGAGACTTATATTCGGAGGTAACCAGTGGAGACGTCCAGTCAAGTGAAGTCGCAACCAGATGCCCTGTCCTCTGTAACTGCACGTTCTTCAGACCTTCATCCGTGTCAACAGAGTGGTGACAGCAGATGCAGCTGTTTCGAACCATCTGAGGTTCCTGGGGTGAAGATCGCACCTGCGGTTCACCTGAAGCATCAAGGAACTCCAGTCAGGATCCTGAACATGGGAGACGAAGACGTCATCATCCCAACAGGCACAGTGCTCGGAGTTCATGAGCCAGTTACCGAGCTGATCGAGAAACAGAAGAGAAGTGAGAAGACCACAGAAGAAACCAGAACCGATCCTGACGAGTTGCAGGGACCAAAGCTACCTTCGCTAGATCATCTGAACAGCCAAGAAAAGAAGCAGTTTCAAGATCTCCTGGAGGAGTACCAAGACGTGTTCTCCCAGTCAACTGAAGACATCGGAGACTACCGAGGGAATCATCAGTTGGTCATCACCACGACAGGGGCCACACCTGTCCGTCAACGGGCGTATCGCACGCCACTGCATCTTCGAGGACTGCTAAGGGAGAAGCTGGAGGTGCTACAAGAGCAAGGGGTGATCGAGGAGTCAGTGTCACCCTGGTCTTCACCTGTTGTGATGATCAGGAAGAAGGATGGGGGTGTTCGGTTCTGCTGTGATTACCGAGCGGTAAATGCAGTCATCAAGCACGACTCCTACCCTCTGCCAAGGATCGAAGATCTTCTACATGCCACAAGAAAAGCCAGAATCTACTCAGTACTCGACCAGCGATCAGCCTACTGGGCTGTACCCATCGCTCCGGAATCCAGAGAGGTGACTGCTTTCATCTCGGAGTATGGACTCAAGCAGTGGNGTTCTTCAAGTTAAACTATTTTTTACCATCAATCTCGCATTTCAGTAGGTTGACTATATCTAGAAACAAACTATCGTTGATATTGCTTCAGCTTTGCATAGGGCCATTGGATTGACATGTTTAGAGTGTATAGAGTTATTATTTGTTACGGAAACGATGCAGCCCGTTGACAAGAATCTAGATTAGAGGTGGCAAAAGTTGATATTTTTGGGAACCAGACCCGAACCGGTCCCAAAAGCTGAAAAATGGACCCGAGGTTAGACGCCAATGCAAACAGCAAGTTTGGACCCAGCGGACCCATTTAGGCAAAAATGTTGTCTCGCAAGCTAATAATTGACAAATGTGCACTCTAGCAGTTAGTGGCAAGTCAAATTAGTTCTTGTTAGTTGCAAATACATAAAGTTTTAGAAGATAAGAGCCCAACAGCACAAAGAACTGCGTAGTGTGTGCAGTGTTGCTCTGAGACTTTCGTAAAACAGTCTAATGACTAACATAAGTTGGACCCGAGTCTGTTCCCGGTTCATTTGGTCGGGACTCAGTCAGGAACCAACTGGGTCCAGACTGGGTCTAGAGACTGGTTCCTCGGGTCCACGTTTTGCCACCTCTAATCTAGATGCTGTATCCGGTTGAACAGCGTTGCGATCGACGCGCGTGTGTGCCTGCCACGCAGGTCGAGGTCGTAACGTAAACGGCAGCTCAGGGGCGGATAACTCAAACTCGTGGCTACTGTTTTAGATTTGCGAGATCTGCGAATGTTCGCTGGAGCTGCAATATCCCCCGCCCCCTCACACACACATTCTCAAGTTAATATCGGGTTAATTAACTCTCGCCCATGGGAGGGTCATTTTGACCTCCCCTGAAGTTTCTTTTATAATTGGAGAAAAATGGTGGCACGCAGCGCCGCCAACCTTTTTACATCTGTCAGAAAATGTGTTACCCCTTATTTTGTCGATGTTTGGACCTAAGGTCATCTCAGGTCAGAACACAAGATTATGTCAAGAAGCCTTACCTTCCAAAATGTTTGTGATCGTGCCAAAGCCACAATCTTTGTCTGAGATATTTAAAACTTACAGGATTTCACAATGTCATAAGAACCTACAATTCATGTATCTCGATTTTGTAGCATCGGTGACCTTAAGTCAGACCAATTTCCTTACCTCTCCATTATAAGTAAATGATAAAAGATAGAAATGCTTCCTTTTCAGATAATATGCATTGGATCAGGCAAATTATTTCAGAATCATGTTATTTTAGCTCATTCTTGATAGACCAGATGCAATTGCTGTTCACCGGCTTCTGCAAGGTCACCTTAGGTCATCAAATGTCACCAACAATGTTTTGCTAAATAACTATTGATAGAATAAAGCTAGAGATGAGCAGATGACACCACGGTGTTCATCTCGTCCAGCCGCGTCGCCTCATATGCAAAATGATCTACCCGGGTCACCAAATGACCTTGACCTGCGATCAAATTTTGAAGCTGACCTAACCAGGTCACCATTAATATGTTTAAAGGTGCCTTATCGTGAAAAATCCGACGATGATAAAATAATTGTTCTATCTTTATTAGGTAGAACAAACTATTTGCGAAAACAGTTTTACCAACAATTGTATTTTGACATTTGATGACCTCTGGAGCCCAAAGTATTTAGTATTGACATGAGCTGAAATTTGAGAACATTTATCTAGAAACCTACATTTTATTTAGATTAGTTTATGTCAAATTTTGACCCTGTATGACCTGACCTTGACCTTATATGGTGTCAAGTTTTAAAAATGGCTAATTCTATCGAAATAAACGTGTAAAACAACCTATAAAACATGTGTCGCATGACTTCGTAGACCTCTTGAAACAGTGACTTCTTGTGACCTGATATTGACCTGGACCTTTGCTTACAATTTTTCTTTTGCTAAATGCAGTAGATGCCTTATACCCTTTAAAGCATTGTGAGCGTTAATAGCCTAAATTTTCAGCATTGGATGACAAGTATGACTCAAAACTCAAGTACCTCAGTTTTCACCTTTGAACTGACTGTGACCTGACATGTGAACATTTTTGAAAACTTCGCGTATGCTTCAGATGCGTCTCACTAAGAGCTTTCGATTACTACCTTGCACGTATCGTTGTCGTGATTGGTTCGGAAGATAACGAGGGGCAGAATCTGCCCCACCCCAGCCATTTGCTGGAGATCCATATTAACCCTCGTCCCACATTATCCCCTGTTTCTCACCTTCGCCGTACGAGGGGGGGGGGGGGCTGACAGGCCCCCCTGTTAACTTCCAAACCAAGCAACATAGAGCAGCGCGGTAAGAGCCAGCATGTTGCCTGTCATGTGAGGAATCTAACAATATGCAATTTTTAGGTTTCAGGTCAATGGGGCACCTTCCAGGTCAAGTGAATGACCTAAGATCGACTACGTTTAAAAATAGCGATACCTATGACTCTTTCCGTCGTCATAATCAAAGTCATGAAAATGAAATGATTTAGTTAGCGTCAAGTTGCTGGTCGCTGAATTAGCTATCTGACCATCTATTGATTTTTAGGTCTGGGTTAGTTATTGACCTCTTAGGTCAAGGAAATCTTCACTATAAATGATAATTGATGTGGGTGATTTGCATTAGAAACATCGACTCGATCACGTCCAGATTAGCGATCAGAAAACCTCAAAATTAGAAAGCGATAAATGCAAATACAAGGAAACTTTTCTAGACCAGTTTTGTCGCAGAAGGACAGAAAATATATTTATTTTCTCGTACCTGGTCACAAAAAGTCAGAACAAAGTGATTTAAGAAGAGACGTCATGAAATCTTACACTTTGGAGCTATCACTCAATCAAAAATAGAGATATTGCTTTGAAATTTGGTTTTGGTATTGTCTATATTCAGTTCCTTCGCATACATTTTTTTATTTTTTAAAATCTTTGAAAATTTTGATTCTGTAGTGATTTGTCCATTTTTTTAGTTTTGAAGAGTAAAAAAAATGAAATCCGAGTGTAATTTAAAAAAAAATATCTTTTACTGTTGCTGTTTGCAATTTGCTACAAAACTCTATTTTCTGTGATTAAAAAAAATGTATTTGCCTTTTTCTACCAGCCTGACATCACTAAAGCGTCATTATCTCCCTAGTTATTTAACCCACGCCCGGGTGGGGCGAATTCACTGTGTGTCCGGATAGGGGGGAGGAATGGTACGACCCCTTTCGCGTTTCGCCCCTGATTGAGCTAGAGCTTCGATTAAAAAACGAGCGTGCTGTTTGCGACGAGAGGAAGCCATTGACAAACGATTTTAAGGTCCGGGATTAATAGGTGACCTCTGAGTTCATGTCAAAGACCAAAATGTCACAAATCGTAAATTTGTAAAAAATGTATACTGATCGAGCCAAAATGGTAAAGGAACATCTTATTATGCTTAATACATGGCAAATTTGAAATCAGCGTCACAAAATTACCTAAAAACTGCGAAATTCAAGAAAGTTCATGCAAGGCCATCTGAGGTCAGTGACCTGGGTTGAGCATTGTAAGTGCATGACCCCAGTGAAACATATAACTATGTCAAATGACTCTAATATTTGAAATCAGCGTCAAAAACTATCCTAAAATAGCGGCCAGAAGTAAAAAGTCATCTGAGGTCATCAGAGGTCAGTAGCCTCGGTTGACCTCAGAAAAAGTCAGTCGAGGTCACATTCTCAGCAGAAGGAAGACACACCTGTCACCTGGAAACTTCTTAGCATTTGCTCCTGAACGTCAAACACTCGGAAACTAAACATGTAACAACGATCGATACTACGAGACGCCTGTTTCGCCTTACATGACCTTGAGAAACAGGTCATAGGTCACGGGTTATGAAAGTTGAAAGTTTATTTTTAGATTATGTGTCAAATTGTTCAAAAAGTAGGGTACTGAAAGTTTCATCGCGATCGGAAGCACACTACGTGAGTTATTTGGAAAAACCGAGGGGGTGGCATCCACCCCCTGCCCGGGCGAGAGTCTAATCAGAGACCGTGGCGGTCTCTGATTAGAAATAAGACGGTAACTGCCCAACAGAACATAACATTCCTCTACGACACCTACTGTTCAAATAATTACAGCGAAGTTGATGAGCTGAAACGGTTTAACTTGCAACACTGGTGGATCTAGGGGGATGGGTGCAAAGGGGCCATGCCCCCGAACCGCCTTAAATCCGTAAAAAAACACATATCATGATATAAAGGACATATAAGCAACTTAACCAAGGCAAGTTTGTCTTAGATCAGCTATTTATGCATAATATAGCGAAATCCGATGAGTTTTCAGAACTGTGTGAGATTTTTGGGAAAATCTTGCCCCAAACCACCCGTCCCCTCCCCCTTACCTAAAACCGCCGTTTTTTTTTGTAATCCGCCAATGGCTTGTAAGCATGGGTGGGGTTTTTCAAAAATTTGGTGAGTCGAAACGTCATATTGGTGGTCTGTTTTCTTAAATCGGGTGAAAATAGCCAATTTAACGCCAGCAAACTGCAGCAAACACTGCACCTACCGCCATCGGCCTCCTTATTTCCTGCATGTGACCTACCGTTGACCCTGTCGCTGACGAACTGCAGGCCCTGCTGGTGCTGCTGGTACGGGCGGTCCCCGCTGCTCACTCCATGACGGAAGCTGGCCACGAACGGCCGGTCATATCGCACGAGAGTCAGTAGGACGGTAGCGGAGCTGGTCAGGCGGCTCGGTTGTGGCAGTCGAGCGTCGTGAACCGCCGCCAGACACAGGTCCGAGCTCTGAGGGAGTGTCGCAGGTCACGTGTCAGATGGCTGGGGTAAGAGGTCACGTGTCAGATGGCTGAGGTCAGAGGTCACGTGTCAGATGGCTGAGGTCAGAGGTCACGTGTCAGATGGTTTGGGTCAGAGGTCACGTGTCAGTGGATCTGGAATGGTCAAAGAGACGTTGCTTAGGATCCGATGCATGGTCACGACCAAGGATCTATAACAAGGTAGGCAATTCCGGCAAAAAAACAGGGTCACAAGCCCTGATTGGTCGTGACGTCATGTGACGTCAGATGCTCACAGGTTTTAGTAGCCGGCATGGACAGCGTGTTAAATCTCATTGGTAATACCCCCTCTAATTCGAAAACTAAAAAGGCCAGCAAGATCCAGAACACAGCGTTTAAAATTTCTCTACAAGGCCATCGAAGTCATTTTGACATTTTTGGGCTCAGGTCAATATTGAGGTCACCAGAAATCATCAAAGTTACGATTCATGAAAAATATACAAATGCTTCCTTTTCAGAGAACATGCTTTGGATCCGGCCAATTGTTTCAGAATCATGTTATTTTAGTTTATTTTTAATGACCCAGGTGGAATTATTGCTCAGAGACTTATTTTAAGTCGGCTGAGGTCATCTCAGGTCACCAGCAACTTTTTGCCAATAACTTTTGATAGAATAAAGATAGACGAGAAAATGACACCATTGTGTTTTTCTCGTCAAGTCACGTCGCCCCATATGCAGCATGACCTACCTGGGTCACCAAATGATCTTGACCTGAGGTCAAATTTTGAAGTTGACCTAACCAGGTCACCATAAATATGTTAATTCAAAGCGCCTTTACGAAAACAAACAAACAATGGTGTTGAAATTTCTGCTATATGTCTAACCAATCAAAAATTATTTATGACAAACGTTTAGAAAAAAATATCCTCCTGACATTTGGTGACTTCTGGGGCCTAAACCATTAGCCTGAGCTTAAATATCAGAAGCATAGGTCGATTTGAATTTTCATGAGCTTTCGATTGCTTTTTCCGTTTGCTACTAGCTCTCATATTTCCCGAGGTATTTGGATTGTTTCTATAGCAAAGTCCTTTGCTTTGAAAATGTGATTTTTGATGACCTCTGGTGACCTTAATATTGACCTGAGCTAAATAATGCCTAGGAACTTTGAATGAAACTCATTAAAGAGCTTTCAGACACTGTCTCTGCGTCTCCTAGCCTTTTGAGTTTTGGAGTTAGAGGGGGTGATACCAATTATATTTAACACGCTGTACATGCCGGCTACCAAAACCTGTGAGCACCTGACGTCACGCGACGTCACGACCAATCAGAGGCTGGTATTTGCTGGACTCTCGTTTGTTATGTTGAAGGTGGTCACGACGTTGCAATTGAACGTTCCTCTGTAAATATAACATATACAGTATGCTTGAGCGTATATGCAAGACAATTGAATATTTTGTCGTGTACAAGCTTAAGGTTACGGTGGTGGAAACAGAATCGTTTGAGTTTTCCGAACAGCATATGAAATAAGAAATATGCCACCAATCGCATGTACATACACTGCAATGTTCTAGTCGAGACAAGATGTTCAGGATTTTGCATTCGCATTCAAATACTCATTCGGCGACCCCTCAGATATCGCTTAAAGTGATATAAAAGGTTCTCTATGACGTCTAGACCTCATATCCGCAATATTACCGCAGCACACTCAGCCGTTTAGCTGTTAGAAGTGAAAATCGTTTTTTTAGTACCACCGGCGACCCCTGCGATTTCGCTGAAACTCACACCATACAACCTCTATGGCACCCTCATCACACACATAAAATATATAAGCAGCACACTAATTAGTTTCGACGCTAGAGGTGAAAACATGAAAAGGACTGAAACCGGCGACCCCTACGATTTCGCTGAAAATCACACCATACAACCTCTATGGCACCCTAATCACACAGCTAGAATATCTAAGCAGCACACTCGTTGGTTTCGACGCTAGAGGTGAAAACATGAAAATGACTGAAATCGGTAACCCCTGCGATTTCGCTGAAATTCACACCATGCAGCCTCTTTAGTGCAAGTATCACTCACCTAAAGTATCTAAGCGGCACACTCATTATTTCGGCCACTAGAGATTAAAACGTTTCCGAAACCACAAATTCTGACTTTACCCCTTAGGATTGTGCCGACCGCGAATACGTATTTGGTGTTACAAGCATTAGGACTTGTGCGATTTCCATGAAATTTTTGTCATACATTTCTGGTGTGAGTACCGACTTTTGGCAACCATTTAAACGCAGGTGCGTCTCTCAAACGCGCCGGCCGACGAGGATGCAAAGCGAGCCAAACAGGAGAACGCCACTCGGGGCCCCCTTTAGCGGTCTGCCCCGCCCCGCCCCCCCCCTGCATCCCGTGAGGACATTCCCGTCTGATGACTGCCGCCGCGCGCCGCCGACTCGGATCTGAATCGGTCATCATCCGTCACCGATTACTTCATGCATCATTTTGTTGTGTTGTTGAGTGTAAAGTGTTCGTTTTGATATGTAATAAAAGTAAAAATAAATAAATAATAATAATAAAAATAAACGCATTCAGTTTTAGTAGTCATTCGTGTGTTTTAGAGGTGACAAACAATTTTGCTAAAATCGGCGACCCCTACGATTTCGCTGAAAATCACACCATGCAACCTCTATGACACCCTCATCTCACACCTAAAATATCTAAGCAGCACACTCATTGATTTCGACGCTAGAGGTGAAAACATGAAAATCATTGAAATCGGCGACCCCTACGATTTCACTGAAATTCACACCATACAACCTCGTTAGTGCAAAAATCACTCACCTAAAGTATCTAAGTGACACAATCATTATTTCGGACGCTAGCGAAATCGCAGGGGTCGCCGGTTTCAGACATTACTATGTTTTCACCTCTAGTGGCCAAACCAATGAATGTGCTGCTTAGATATTTTAGGTGTGTTATAAGGGTGTCATAGAGGTTGTATGGTGTGAATTTCAGTGAAATCGTAGGGGTCGCCGGTTTCAATCATTTTCATGTTTTCACCTCTAGCGTCGAAACTAATGAGTGTGCTGCTTAGATATTTAAGGTGTGTGATGAGAGGGATGGCTAGAAGTTGTATGGTTGATTCTCAGCGAATCGTAGTAGTCGCCGATTTCAGTAAAAATTGTTTGTCACCTCTGAAACACAGCGAATGGACTGAACTTAATGCGTTTAAAGTTGTTGTCCAAAAGTTGCGTACCCACACCAGGAATGTATGACAAAAATTCATGGAAATCGCATAATCATAATCTGCTTGTCTATTGGTTCCAATTATAAGCAAGTCTGCCCGTGGGACGGAGACACAGTCAGTTAAAGGAATATACGCCTTGGGAAGTATGTGCAATGATGGAGATTAGTGCCCAGATGAGTAGCACTCATCTCCATCATTCCACATACTTTTTCCCAAGCGGTATCCCTTTAGAATGGGAATAGTTCACCCTGAAAAAATGAGAAAAAAGACTCAGAAATGATAAGAGAGAAAGCAAGAAATTAAGGTATCAATTACTTAGTAAGTCAAAGAAAACCTATATTACGCGAGAAAAGTAAATTAAAATGTCAATTATTTGGTGATAATCATATTTGGTTTTCCTCTAAGTAAATGCCCAAAACAGCTCTTAGAGCACGTATGTCATCAAACGTCATCGATTTGAAGGGATCGGGGCATCAACAAGACAGCTACTTGCCTAATAAACTTGTTGAAGACGACGGAAAATGCAACGCTTGGTAAAGAACCACGGGATTAATTCAAGTCAAATCACGTGCTATTCATTTATTATTTGGTATAATCCTCCGACGGGATATGTTGATTGGTTAAGTCACACAGATAAAACAAGCGGCAAAGATTACAAATGTTCTTTGCGTTATTTGTGTTTATCCAAGAAGTTTCCGTGGTTCATCTATGGACGTTGAAAGTTGTGTTAAAGTAGGTATTATATATTCTAATATACATGTATTTGCACTTTACGTCATCAATAAATTATCAGTGTATTCTTTTGCATCAATCCAGTGCAGTGAAACCGGGAGTTTATCCCTAATTACCCCCATGCACCAAGGCGAATGGCAAGAAAGACGGATTTTCGGCTCCATCTGTAAGACTAGTACTCTGAATAATCTTAGCTGGAATGTTGCGAGGAATAACGTTTTTACTAGACATTTAAGCATTCAATAAATCACGATAAAATCCCGCTAAGTTTATTCTTTCAATCCAGGGAATGAGGTACTCTGAAAACAATTTTATGTTTTCCAGTCCAGCACTAAGCATTTTATCAAACACTTTCCAAAGTCTTTACGTCATCTCTACGCTCATATATCATGGCAGTATACACAGTCAGTCAAAAATTCAGCCAATTCAGCGATAGAGAAGTTACCGGTATACCCGGTCCCGGCTTTCAGACGAATATTAATAATTAAAGAGGTTTCTTGGAAAATGTGAAAGCGTCACAAGTCATTTTCGAGCATGCGCCACAACTTGGCCATCTCAACTAAAAACCCTATGTTAAAGGTGAACTATTCCCTTTAACTGCTGTGCCGGCAAACCCAGCGGGACGCTTATTTTGGAACCAATAGTACCACCAAATACGTATTCGCGGTCGGCACAATCCAAAGGGGTAAGGTCAGAATTTGTGGTTATGGAAACGTTATAACCTCCAGCGGCCGAAATAATGAGTGTGCCGCTTAGATACTTTAGGTGAGTGATATTTGCACTAAAGAAGTTGTATGGTGTAAATTTCAGCGAAATCGCAGGGGTCGCCGGTTTCAGTCATTACTATGTTTTCACCTCTAGTGGCTAAACCAATGAGTGTGCCGCTTATATATTTTGCATGTGTGATGAGAGTGTCATAGAGGTTGTATGTTGTGAGTTTCAGCGAAATCGTAGTGGTCGCCGATTTAAGTCATTTTCATGTTTTCACCTCTAGCGTCGAAACCAATGAGTGTGTTGCTTATACATGTTAGGTGTGTGATATGGGTGCCATAGAGGTTGTATGGTATGAGTTTCAGCGAAATCGCAGGGGTCGCCGGTGGTACAAAAAAAACTCTAACAGCTAAACGACTAAGTGTGCTGCGGTAATATTGCAGATATGAGGTCTAGACGTCATAGAGAACCTGTGGTATCATTTTGAGCGATATATGAGGGGTCGCCGAATGCGTATTTGAATGCGAATGCGAATGCAAGATCATGGACATTCGAGTCAAGTGCGTATTCTTTGTTCGAACCAAATATTGTCTGAATCTTACGTCGAGGTGACAGAGAACAAATAATATAGCAAACAAAGACGCTTATAATAGAGCTTACCGGGTCATAGACTTGTGTGCCAAAGACAGCCGGTTGTCCGGCTCCATGGCTGGTTATCGAAGAGTGCATGCACTCTGGACTGCATCGTGCTCTGAAAAGTAAGGAAACTTGGACTAGAACTAGTATGCTACATACGGGACATTCCACGACAGATCGCATTGCATTCCATCGACCACCGCCTCATTTTTAATTTTGATGCAATTTGGTCGGAAGGATTATCTTTCGCCCTGAAGTCGATTTTGACATCGCCAGATCCTTAAAGTCAATGGTTTTCGAGATAAAGTCTCGGGCATTTTTGCAGGGTCACGCTGCAGGGTCTTCCTTGGGGGCCTGTAGCTCCAAAACCACTGAAGATAATTAATCATGTAGGCATTGTTTTGTGACCACAATGAACTGTGCAACATTTTAGTGTTCTTTGATTTTTTAAATTTTGACTTTTGACTTTGTGGTGACGTCACATTTTTTTCTCATTTGGTGTGCCTGAAACCATACAAATTGCCATTTTAAGGGGGAAGAACCCCCTTAAAATTGGCAATTTGTATGGTTTCATATAACAGCTTTTCAATTTATCTCAAGATACAAAAAAGGAAAAAGGTATTATTAAAAAAATAAAACCTTTGTTTTGTGTAATCAAAACAAAGGTTTTCATTTGTTAAATAATACCTTTTTCATTACATTACATTACATTTCTTGATCACAACACGGGATAGTGGCTCAGCTCACCTGAAGTTGGTTCCGACATCGTAGTCCTGCAGGGAGCGTTGCAACGGAAACGTACAGCTACGCAATTGTTGGCTTCCCAGGTCTATGGTGTTCTGGCAGATGACGTGATCTGTGAACATCCGAGTTGGGAATTCGCTACTTGTGAGCATCCGTGCTCCACTGTAAAGAAAACATGGCTCTACGATGTCACTGCCCATGTCCAGATCAGAACACGCAACGAAGTGGCCAACTCAACAAATTTATCCCAGACAGCTTGCGGCAGATCAATTATCTCAAAATTAGCTCAAAATAAGAAACTTATAAAGGTAAATGAAAATGCATGTTCCTACACCAGTATTGTCTAAGAATTACATGAAAGGTATTCATTTGTTTGTATCTGGTCTACAAAAGAAGAATACAAAATATTGAAAAATGTCATAAGTTTCTTACACATAGGAAGCCATCACTCAGTTAAGAAAATATAAATTGCTTTACAATTTGGTTTGCGTATTGTCCATACTCAATTCTCTCACACATAACTACTTCTTTTTTTAAAACATCTTAACATATTTTGATTTTGTAGTAGTTTTGGAGAGAGAAAATTAAAAAGGTTGAGTAAAAAATCCAAAATTTATACAATCTGAGATTGCCATTGCAAAGGAAATGCCATCTATGCAATAAAGTTTTTGTTTGCTTTTTGATGCAAGTCTCCAATTTCTACGATTTTTCCAGGGGGTGACACTACTTGAGCGCCCTATAGGCCACCTTTTTGGAACCGAACAGACTCGTTGTGACGTCACCGGAGGCTGGCGCGCGGCCGGCTGCCGGCGCTGACGACGTCCTGCCCGTCTGCACGGCTGCCGTGAGTGCCACTGCGCATGGGCATATATGCACATGGCAGAGGCGTAGCCAAGGAGGGTCCCTAGGATCCCTAGGTACCCCCTAAGGACATTTGGGCCTCTTAGATTGGATAAAAGCTGATTTGTTTGAGAACGTCCCGAGGTTCCCTCAGACCTTGCAAACACCATCTTAGACCGACCGAGCGCTTTTTCAGATCAGACTACGGCACTGTTATGTCTGGAAAGGCTCTCTAGTAGACAGGCCCAGGGTCCCCAAAAGTTAGCCAAGGTCCCCATCAAGCCGGTTGAGGGGCCCCTCGAGCTTGCCTAGGGCCCCTTGAGCTGGCCGAAGCCTCCTCAAGGTGGCTGAGGGCCCTCTCGAGCTGGCCAAGGCCCCCTCAAGCTGAAAAGGGCCCTCTCAAACTGGCCGAGGGCCCCTCGTGCTGACCAAGGGCCCTCTCAAGCTGCTCGAGGGCTCTCCAGCTGGCCAAGGGCCCCCTCGAGCTGGCCAAGGGTCCCTTCGAGCTTGCTAAGGGCCCTCTCAAGCTGTCTGAGGGCCCCCTCAAAGCTGGTCGAACTGCGCCCTTCCAAGCTGGTCGATGGCCCCCTGGAGCTGGCCAAGGGGCCCCCTCAAAGCTAGCCGAGGCCCCTCTTGGTGGCTGAAGGCACTTCGAGCTGACCAAGGGCCCCCTCAAACGGCCAGCTGAGGCCCCCAATCGGCCGGAGGGTCCTTTGAACTGGCCGAGGGCCCCTCAATGGTGGCTGAAGCTGCCCCCTCGAACTAGCAAGGGCCCGTCATAGCCGGCTTGAAGGGACCCTCAAGGTAGATGAGAGCCCTCGGCGGTTTCTCCCCCCCTCCAAGAAGTTGCGGGGGGTCAAACTGACCCTTTTGACCCTGCGCCCGCGCCGATGACGTCACCGGAGGCGCCTGCGAGGAAAGCTTTTGCCCTCCGGTGACGTCATCCGGCGGTCCATCGGTGGGTTCAAGGTCAAATGGCTCGTGTCCTTACCTGGTTATAAGGCCTTGGATTTTTCCAACATTTTACGTTTTTCCACCAGCATGACGTCACTAAAACGTCATTATCTTTCAAACTACTCAGCTAATATCGAATATATTTTTACAGCATACGTATAATGGTTGTAAACTCAGCTACCAAAAGTACTAGCGCGATGCACTTATTGTGTAACAAGTTAATCTAAAAAAAAATCAGAGGGGCCTGTCAGCCCCCCCCCCTGTAAGGCGAGGGCTAAAAAGGCGAAGTAACACCGACTGAGATCGCGCCATTGCGTCGGCCTCTTGCATTGCTATCGAACGCTGTAAACTACCTGGTCGCCCAGGCGCCATGTCCCGGAAATACAGACTACATAGCAGTGGCATTCTGGCCGGCGTAAGCACGTTAAGGATATGACGATATGTAACATATCGTTATCATATGTTACGAATTATTTTAACAAGTCTCAAACGGTTCCACTGATAAATAAATGACACATTTTAGCAGGATGCTGTTACCCTGTCTCCCCATTTACATGTAAAATATCGCGCACGAGCTGCAACCGGCGTCGATTTTTAAGCCGTTCAGAGATGACATCCGTATGTACACGTTTGGAGCATTGGATGGACTGGCATCTCGTAACTAATTAATGATAATGTAAAATAAGAGTAAAATGAAGTCATTAGGTCGTACTTAAAACTGGAATATATCAACGTGGTGAACAACAACGATATTTTAGTTATCGCTCGTACCAGGGGCGGATCCAGGGGTCTGCAGGGGCTACCGCCCCCCAAACGCCAGAAGGGCGCCCCACGCCACGGTCTGTCCGTCACCGGGCGCCACCAGGCGCCCGGCGATGGATAGCCCGTGAGCACTCAGCATTCCTATTATGACTACAGGGTGCCCCTCAGACCACTTATGCGCCCCTATCAGAAATACAGAGCGCCCCTCAGACACTCAGTGCCCCTTTGGTGCCCCTGGATTGCTGGAAGGCGCCCCTAAATTGGCCTGTTGCCCCCTTCAAAAAACAATCCTGGATCCGCCCCTGGCTCGTACGCAAAAAAGATAAAACTAAGTTAAAGGGACATTGCCACTTTCTCAAAAGTTCTAAAATGTACGCTGCTTGTGGTGCTTAACAGGGGGTCGTGTTAGGACTCCCGTAGGGCGAGGTTTAAGCCTTAGCAACATTTTAAATATGTATTTGCATGTTGTAGTAGGTGCTTAAGAATTAGCGCTGCCAACCTGTACGTTTTGTTTTACAATCCCCCAAAATATATAAATATATATATATATATATATATATATATATATCCGCCCCGGAGTGAAATCCAGCAAGTTTATTGGTTTGCGCCCCCCCCCCCGGACCAGGGGCGCCCCGCCACCCTCCTCTGGGTATGTCCCGCCTCCTTGGCAGTGGAAACCCAAAGTCTTTGGAAGGTCAGTTACGCCTCTGGCTTCAAAGCATTCCGTACGAACTTGTTCCGTCAACCGACTTTAGCTGTTACGAACTTACAGTACATACTATACGAACCTTTTCCGGTACGAAGTCTCTTGCTATACGTACCATTGCGTATGAACTTTTTTCACTAATAACCTTTTCCTTTACGAACTGCAGCTTACGAACCTCTTGCGAACGAGCATTTCTCGTTACAAACTTTTGAATACGAACCTTATCCGATACAAGCCATTTCCATTACGAATTTTATCCGTTACGAGCTTTATCCCATACAAACCTTATCCGATACGAAACCACTGCTTATGAACTTTTTCCATTACGAACTTTTTTATTTACGAACTTCAGCATTCGAACCTCTTGCTTACAAACTTTATCCGTTACGAACATTTT
>VOPJ01009231.1:0-12480 GCA_014673585.1 Semibalanus balanoides
GATCGATAATTAGTAATGCCAAATTCGCTGGCGCTACGCGCCGCCGTTTTTTCGTTATCTTGATCAAACAGGAGGGGGGGCTCAAACACCCCCTAGTGGGCACTGGGGGGGGGGGGCGAAGGTTAACGGATTTTCATTCTAGCTTAAAAGGCGATATCAACGCAAAACTTCGGGTACGTTCTAGCTTCTTAAAGTACGTCAAATGTACGCCTTCCGTGTATGAATTGAAAAAATCGACTATTTTAAATTTAGCAAATTTAGTTCACATAACTGCACATGAGTTTGACGAGCAAATTAGGTAAACTTTAACAGGCCGTACAAAACAATTTATTAAGCAACAAGCAATAACAAATTGTTTATGGCTATAAATGTCTATCTTAGACTCTATAAATATTATATTTGGCATACCTCTTTTTTCGGGGGGGGGGGTCAAAATGCATCAAATCCAATTTTAAAAACATTTTTAAAACTGATGACATTTTAAAAACATTTTAAAACTTTAAAACTGATAAATGTAAGCGAACCACATATTCACGATATCCCAACTTAATTTAAAAGCAATATTTTATTTTATTTTTTGCTGACCCTAAGCATGAGTATGAACATGAGGTGTTATTTGAACTTATTGCTTTTATGTCCGAATAAATATAAAAATATTCCAGCACTGTATGTGTGAGACAAACCTGGTATACATATATAATCTAACATGTCTTATTTATTCAGTTTTATCCATTTCAAATTTTGATCCAAACTGACCTCTTGACCGAAGCTTTACAGCATCCTCACATAAATGGAATCAGGTGGTAAAATAACAATAACTTTATAATTTTATATTTCAATTACCCCTAAGACAAGTTTTGCATGATTTCGTAGATATTTTGCGCATAGTGAGCATTTCTGACCTGACTTTGACCTTGACCTTTGCCAAAAATATCACTTTAGCTCATTCAGGATTATACCTTTGGCGGCTCTTTGGGTTATCATGGTCGCAATGGAAAACTTTTTGATCAAAAGTATGACCCATACAATCAAATGACTCTATTTTCACCTTTTTCAGACTTTGACGTGACCTATAACCTTGAAAATCAAATATTACGCATTTGTTACACTTTTCGACTTTTCATTCACCGCATGTCTCCTCCAAATCGTACCATTAGCTGAGGAGTTAGACAGAGAAGGGGGCGAAGAACACCAATGACGTTCGACTCAGCCAATGGCGTTCGACTGAGACTCCAGGCCAATGCCGGGTTCATACCTGTGCAGTGTGCATACTTATGCTCCTGAACAACAAACACTTGGAAACTGTGCAAATTATACACACATCACCATAGTTCCTGATATCACCAAAATTGGTAAGAGCTCCCTAAACAGCAGCTCTTAAATTGCATTATTCATAATCATCTTTATTTTCAATCTCAGCACGATTCTCTCCTTAAAACTCAACAGAAACCAGGCTTAATTCCAGATCCTGTCATCTTTATTCCGCCAACGACTGGACTTAAATGTTGTTTGTCTGCTGAGATCTCCGCTTGTTTCGATCAGCTCAGCTCGTCTTTGAAACCAAGTTAAACTTCCGTCAAAGAAGCTGCACGACAGCACTGAGATTTAGCGACTTTCTGTGAACCTCTGCAAACTTTACCTCTGTGTAAAGTTTGCTCAGGTTCGCTTCACTGACACTCATGAGGATCTCGAAATACCGAAGCGGCTTCAAAGCGGCATACGAGTTGTTCAGGAATCTGTCCTCACTGGCTCACTCCTCACTGACACTCCTGTCCTCCTGTCCTCACTCATCGGTCGCCTCCTGTACTTTGTCTCTGGAAATTACTTGAGTGTGTGGTCTCTGGCAATGACTTGAGTGTGTGGTCTCTGGCAATGACTTGAGTGTGTGGTCTCTGGAAAGGACTTGAATATGTGGTCTCTGGAAATGACTTGAGTATGTGGTCTCTGGAAACGACTTGAGTGTGTGGTCTCTGGAAATTACTTGAATATGTGGTCTCTGGAAAGGACTTGAATATGTGGTTTCTGGAAAGGACTTGAGTATGTGGTCTCTGGAAATGACTTGAGTATGTGGTCTCTGGAAAGGACTTGAATATGTAGTCTCTGGAAATTACTTGAGTATGTGGTCTCTGGAAATTACTTGAATATGTGATCTCTGCAAATTACTTGAATATGTGATCTCTGAAAATGACTTGAATCTGCGTGTTGAGGGCGTGACATTTCTTGAAGATGCTGACAACATCCAAGTATTAGTGGGGTTAAAACGACGGAATTAAAATCATAAATCTGTAACTTGAAGCAGGTTAAAGGGAGTGTGCCTACTCACATTAGTCATGTGGAGTTGTTGACACTAGTCTGTAGAACATATTTTTCTGAATTCTAGCCCATGTACTTCATTCCCAGGATCATATTTTTTTATTGCCTGAGATATTCCAAAGTCGGCCCAAATCCAACATACTGGCAGTAGATGAAATTTAAATAGTCGCCAAGAGAGCTTTCGCACCTAGAAGGACATTGCTCTTAAATTCAACGCTAGCATATATTGTTTAGCTCTGGCCAGTGGCCGCCATTATAGGTACGGCATCTTCGCTACTCTGTTTATAGTGAGCGATCCGTTTTTGAGTTTTTGAAAAACAAAACAAATCGCAAACAGAATATAAGTAAAAATTCAACTAAAGGGGCTAACAGAACGGTGAATTTTATCGGTAAACCAATAATCAAAGCAATAGCTTCTTACCGTAATAAAAATATATTTGACATTTCAAAAAAGTAGGCACACTCCCTTTAAGTAAAATATTATAGAAATATAACTAAACATAAATCATTCCAATGTATAGTCAAATCTGTCAAACTTAGCAAGTCAAAAATAACAAATCAAAACAACAGCATGGCAATTGAAGCATAAAATGCGGACATTCAGCAAGTTTACCACTACAACATCATCATCAATGTTTCCACCACGACTGGCAGGCCCTTCTGTCAGGATAACGACGCTTTACAACGATGCCTCGGACACTTTGACTTTGGTCGGCCGGGGCGGACGAGCAGAACGAGTATGATGTACGTACAGTCGGTCTATTATGTATCTTTCCTATTTTAATTTCTAAAACTCATCTAATTTCACTTCTGTGTACATGAAGGACTGATTCAAGGGAACATGAAGTACCTACCTAGGTAGGTACTTCATGTTTCCTTGCATCAGTCCTTCATGTACACAGAAGTGAGATAAGACGAGTTTTAAAAAAATAAAAGGGGGAAGATACATAATAGACCGGCTGTACATGCACTCTAGTGCAAATGTCCTGTCCACTTCATCGACACCACCCGATGTCGTGCGCCTGGCGAATAAATCCTTCGTTTAAACGGCTAGCAGCAGTCCTTTCAGTGCACTATTTGAAAACACCCTCAATTTCTCTGGGACGATGTTTGTTTTCGTCTGCCGGAAGCTAGCTATGCAAGTATGCTTAAAAAGTGGCGCCTAAGCGCACCTGTTTAATTCAATGTTTACATTGTTCATCGGTGCTGTCTGTCGGTGCCGCACGTAGTGAAATATAATGAAACTAGTTATGCCCTCGCCGCTGATACCAGGGGCGAGGGCTATAATAATTGCATTGGATTCCACTGCGTGCAGCACCGACAGTCAGGGACAGATGCAGAGGTGGTGTCGATAAAGTGGACAGAACATATGGTCTACACTGTAAGTACATACCTCACTCGGTCACTGCCGAGACTGAGGTACGGCTGAGGTACGGCCAAGGTACAACAGAGGTACAACCCAGGTACAGCCGAGGTACGGTTCGGCCACTGCCAGGCAGTCGCTAGCCAGTAGTGGAAGCTGTTCAAAGCCATTACGACAGCCCGGTAGATTATACTTGTCATTCGACTTGTTTTGCTGCGCAGTACGGTATGGACTAGAAATGTAATACTGCTATTGCAGTATTTTAACATTTAGCGCCATTGTATTCAACGTGTGTTAGGGTCTGTTTTTCGCCGGAAATATAAATTGCAAAACATGTAACAAGGAACAAGAGCCAACAGAATAGATAGTTTTAATTTGGAAGTCAAATGTTGGCCGGTGGCTGCAATTGTGGTGAAAGTTCAGAGTGTTGTTGAAACCAGACTATAAGCAGATATTGATATTGAGACCAAACAAGTGTCCAGTTTGCTGTTTGTTGATCAGTTTGCGGTCAGACAGTGTGAAGGCCAGCCATATTCCTACCACACTCACGGCACGACCTAGGCCAGCCATGCTCCTACCACGCTCACTGCAGCGCACCTAGGCCAGTCATCGCTCGCTACGCAGCTACCACACTGCACGCAGCGACTTAGGCCAGGCCATGCGTCGCTACACACTCACGGCACGACCCTAGGCGCAGCCATGGCTGCCTACAGTACCTCACTCACGGCAGCGACCTACGGTTCAAGCCGATGCTCCTACGCCAGTACGCTACACTCACTGCACGAACATACGGAGTCTGGGCTCTCTACCAGTACCACACTCACGGCACGACATAGGCCAGCCATCGCTCCTACCTATATAGCCAGCACTCACGGCCACGACCTTAGGCCAGCCATGCTCCTACCAGTACCACATTCACGGCACGACCTAGGCCAGCCATGCTTCTACCACGCTCACGGCACGACCTAGGCCAGCCATGCTCCTACCAGTACCTCACTCACGGCACGACGCTAGGCCAGCCATGCTCCTACGCAGTAGCCACACTCACGGCACGACTAGGCCAGCCATGCTCCTACCAGTACCAGCACTCAACCGGCACGAGCCGCTAGGATCCTAGTGCTGCTCCTAACAGTACCACACTCACGGCACGACCTAGGCCAGCCATGCTCCTACCAGTACCACACTCACGGCACGACCTAGGACAATATATCCTCCCGGAATCACAAATTGGCGGGAAGCGTCTCACGATATGAGTAATGGGAACCAATAGGATACGTTCTGCGTTTCGACGCCACCTCTTCGAACTCGGCTTTTATGGGATGTAGACTAAACCGAAAATACCGCTAGAAAGCTCTCATCACTAATCATTTGCAAACTAATAAAGTCACGTGTTGTGGCTTAGCTCAATATTGAGGTCACCAGAAGTCTTTACCTTGAGACTGTGTGTTGGAATGGAAGCATACATCCGAACTAAGTGGTCAGGTCTGTTTCGAAGTGGCAATCAACTGCTAGAGGGATATTTTTAGTCAAAAACCTCTGAACCAAATGTTTGTCAAGCTAAAAAAATCACATGTTATGAAATTGATCAAATGAGCAGACCCAGCAAACCAGACCAAAATGAACTCTTGGAATGCCTACATTAAATTTGTTGAACAGAGGTCTGCGAATATTACGGTTTTCATCTCGTATCCGATTCGATCAGACAAACTTAGTTATTGTTTGCTTATTTGTACAATGGCCAGAGGAGAAACCTGTGTTTGCAAGACTTAAACGCACAACAGTGTAGCATTATAAACAAAGGTAACTAACAAACATTGTAAAACTGTTCGGCGCATACCTTGGAAAGCGAGTGTCGTTATACATTCTTAACGCTCAACTCAGTTATATTAACTAAGCATTACTTGACGAATGACGCATACAAATCGTAAAAAAACATCGGCAAAACTCTGCGTTAGCACATCTGCTATTTTAAAATAAATTATTTATCTTTGGAACAATTTAAATAATTAATGTCATAGTAACCAGTAAGACGCCGTAGTTGGCGATGAACGAGCAAGCGCAAATAAAATGAGTTGTAACTTTCAAGACGATCGGGCAAGACGTTTCCGAGATACAAAATGGGTGCGCACGCACGCACGTGCAGAGGCATCCCACTCTTAACTTGTGGGAAAGTGGCGGCTGAGAGGCCTCTAATCACACATCGAATTAGAACACAATCGGATCAGCCGTTCCTAATAGTTATAATAGGGGTGTGCAGTGTGCACGTGCGCACGTGCAGAGGTACCCCATACCTGACTCGAGGAAAAGTGGTGGCTGAGAATTCCCTAACCGCACACCAAATTTGAACACGATCGGCTCAGCCGTTCCTGAGTTATGGAATAGGGTTGTGCACGTGCGCACGTGCATAGGCACTTCACCTTCAACTTTCGAGTAGGCGGCGGTTGAGGGGTTTCAAACCACACACCAAATTTGCACACAATCGGCCCAGCCATTGCAGAGTTTTTGAGGGAAAACACTTTTCAACACCCCTCACGAGGCTCGCGCCAGGCGCAGAAGTGTTCACCCATGTGAGTCGGCACTTGCCTCAATCATGGTAGGTGGATGGGGCTACTCGGCAAAGAACTCTGATTGTCAATCGAACTTGCGGTTGCAGAGATATAAGCTTTTCAAAGGCGTCGCTACGGGTCTGGCCGGGCAGGGTCGGACCGCTCATATTTCTGTTTTTCCCATATACCACGGAAGGACAAGCGAGTAATCACGATCACGCGAGTAATCACGCGATCACGCTCGGGACAAACCGAAGACATGATTTGTGGGGTCGATCGCGCATGCGCAGTGCGCACGTGAGAGATAACGCGGATGAGTTGGTGGCTCACATTTAGCCCAAGGTGGCTCACATTTAGCCCAAGGTGGCTCACATTTAGCCCAAGTAATGGCATCGTAACTCTACGTAACGACATTCACGAAATGAAAAATGGCGCCACCAGTCCAGACCAGACCAGAGATGGGAGTTCGTCCAGAGATGTGACTTTGAACTTGGCTGAGACCAGAGAGTGGGAATTCGTCCAGAAATGTGACTTTAATTTTGGCTGAGCCGTTTGTGCTTCCCTCGATCGACCTACACTGTTAGAGAAACGGCTGTCCCGCCCTGATGACACAGCCGAACTCTGAAATGCAGCGTACGTCTCGGTGGCCCGCTCCCAGATCACATCGTAGTACTCTCAAATGCATTGCACGTCGTCAGAGTACGAGGTCCACAGGAGTTAAATTAAGAGGCACTCAATCAAGGTTAAAATGACCCAGCCAGCATCCCTACCGAGTACTAAGTACTGATCGGTTCGGTGACGGATTCCGATCAATGTTTGGATTCGCTCAACTGACTCCGGTCGATGTTCGAGCTCAATCTACTGACTCCAGTCGGATGATCGAGTTCGATCTACTGACTCCGGTCGATGTTCGAGTTCGATCTACTGACTCAGGTCGATGTTCAAGTTCGATCTACTGACTCCGGTCGATGTTCGAGTTAGATCTACTGACTCCGGTTGATGATCGAGTTCGATCTAATGACTCCAGCGGATGATCGAGTTCGATCTACTGACTCCGGTTGATGTTCGAGTTCGATCTACTGACTGCGGTTGATTTAGAGTTCTGATCTACTGACTCTAAGCGGATTGTTCGAGTTCGATCTACTGACTCCGGTTGATGTAGAGTCGATTACTGATCCAGCGGATGACGAGTTCGATCTCTGACCTGCGGTCGTGTTCGAGTTTGGATCTCGACCAGCGGATGACGAGTGTCGATCTACTCTCAGCGGGATGATGAGTTTAATATACTGACTCCGGTCGATGTTCGAGTTCGATCTACTGACGGCGGTCGATGTTCGCGTTCGTCTACTGACTCATGCGGATGATCCGAGTTCAATCTATTGGAACTCCGGTCGAAGTTGCCATTCGATCATACTGACTCCGGTCGATTTCGAGTCGATCTACTGACTCCACGGATGATCCGAGTCGATCTACTGACTCCCGGTTGATGTTAGAGTTCTGATCTACTCTCCAGCGGATGATCGAGTTCGATTACTGACTCCCACAGATGTTCGAGTTCGATCTACTGATGCCAGGGTGATCGATTCGGATCTCTGACTCCGGCGATGATCGAAGTTCGATCTACGAACTCAGCGGATGATCGAGTTTCGATCTACCTGACTCCAGCTGGAGTACGGTTGATATACTGAACCGGTCGTGTTCGAGTTCGATCTACTGACTCCAGCAGATGTTCGATTTCGATCTACTGACTCTGGTCGATGTTCGAGTTTGATCTACTGACTCCAGTGGATGATCGAGTTCGATCTACTGACTCCAGCGGATGATCGAGTTTAATCTACTGACTCCGGTCGATGTTCGAGTTCGATCTACTGACTGCGGTCGATGTTCGAGTTCGCTCTACTGACTCCAGCGGATGATCGAGTTCAAGCTATTGACTCCGGTCGATGTTCGAGTTCGATCTACTGACTCCGGTCGATGTTCGAGTTCGATCTACTAACTCCAGCGGATGATCGAGTTCGATTTACTGACTCCGGTTGATGTTAGAGTTCGATCTACTGACTCCAGCGGATGATCGAGTTCGATCTACTGACTCCAGCAGATGTTCGAGTTAGATCTACTACTCCACGGATGATCGAGTCGATCTAACTGACTCCAGCGGATGATCGAGTTCGACTACTGACCTGCCAGCGGTGATTCGAGTCGATCTACTGTGACTTCCAGCGGATGTTCGAGTTGATCTACGACTCCGTCGATGTTCAGTTCGATCTACTGACGCAGGTCGGATTTCGGTTCGATCTACTACTGACTCCAGTCGATGTTCGAGTTTGATCTTAACTGACCAGCGGATGATCAGTTGATCTACTGACTCCTTGATGTTAGAGTTTCGATCTACTGACTCCAGGCGATGAGATGTTCGTCTAACTGAATCCGGTCGATGTTCGAGTTCGATTACTGACGTCAGGTCGATGTTCAAGTTCGTCTACTGACTCGGTCGATGTTCGAGTTTAGATCACTGACTACCGGCTTGATGATCGGTTCGATCTAATGACTCCACGGATGATCGAGTTCGTCCTACGACTCCGGTATTGATGTACGAGTTCCGATTCTAATGGACTCCGGTTGATGTTAGAGTCGTCTACTTGTTCCAGGGTATGATCCGAGTTCGATCTACTGCCCAGCGGTGATCGAGTTAAAGATCTACTGTACTCCAGCGGATGGACGAGTTTTCGATCTACTGATCAGCGTGATCGCGATGTTCAATTACTGATCCGGTTGATGTTTCGAGGTCGATCTACTGACTTCAGCTTGATGATCGAGTTCGATCTAACTTGGACTCGGTCGTGTTTGAGTTCTAGGTGTAGGTTCAGTGCGAAATGGCACGCTGAAGCTCTGAAGTCAGACCGTGTTCAGTTTGGTTCATTCTTAACTTACGTGACGCGCTTTATACATGTGTGAGTAACAGCCAATAATTCCCATCCGACTGGCTCTGGACGCCTGAGTGTCATCGGACCATCGCGTGCACAGGATCCGACTGGTCGGACGCCTGAGTGTCATCGGGCCAGTCGCGTCCAGGATCCGACTGGCTCTGGAGACGCCTGATGTCTATCGGGCATCGTGTCACGACTGGGCTCTTGGACGCCTGAGTGTATCGTGACCATCCCGTCGTCACAGAGTCACGTCATCGGAACCATCATTGTCACAGGGCACCGTCGACGACAGAGGTCACTGACTAACTGCTGAGCAGCCACGACAGATGCCGTGGCGATTCAATACTTTCGTAAAGTAATATTCAAGTGTCTGATACGGTTTTGGTCACTGTATTATCCTGGTGCAAATTTGTTTACTTTGTTTAAGACTGACAAATATGTTTTAATTTGACAACAACATATGTATTTTCTGTTACACTCGATGAAACAAGAAATGTTGAATTTCTACACCTAATTTTAACTTATCTTAATTACAAGATAAATTACAATCCCGTTTGCATGAGAAATTCGGCTGTTATCGTAAGTTTACAATAAGCAGACTGACGCTAAAGTTGACGGTAACTTGACCCGCACACACAAGTCATCCGCCTGAGTGATCGTAAGCCAAATCGGCAGTTTCGTCCGCTCCGCCAGGACCCTATACTGTCCAGCAAGAACACAATTCACCCAGATCTGACCTTCTACTCTGCCTGCTTTGTTGCCTGCCCGCTGCGTCGTGGCTATTCCATGGCTGACTTGAGGCGCAGTTTACCCCCGGAATCTTCGCTGTCACTGACATCGTCCAATTAATTCGGTATCCCACTCAGCCGTGAAGGCTGTCGATATGTGTGACGTCACTGCCAGCGGATAGCCTCTTTGAACGACAGCTGGCCGTGAGGGAGAAAGGGGGGGGGTAAACCAGATAGACTGGATATATGAGATAAGAGAGTGGAAGATAAGACAAGTTTGAAAGAAATACACCCATCGGAAGGAATCTGGAGGCAGAAAATCTACCGTTCTGGTTGGTGCGGAGCGTCGGGAGGAGTGTGGGTCGGGGAGTTTCGCAATTTGACATGGTACCGTCGTATTGCTCCAACTCCAGATACTCACTGGCTTATGAGCCTATGTTGACCCGTACTGAGGTTTCCTTGATCTTTCTTGCTCTTTTCGCTCTTCACGCTCTCAGCCTCACGCTCTCTCGGCTCTCACGCTTCTCACTCACTCACCACTCCACTCACTCACTACTACCAACTCATCACTCATCATCACTCACTCAACTCACTCACTCATCATCACCCCGCGACTCACCACTCCCGCACTCATCCTCACTCACGCACACACACTCCGAATCACGCAACGTAACCAACTCATGAACGCAAGGTCACGCACGCACGCACGTCACACCACGCGCACGCACGCACGCAGCACGCACGCACGCAGCACGCACGCACGCACGCAGGCATCGCACGCGACGCAGCACTGCAACGCACGAAGACGCATCGCACGACTCACTCAACTCACTCACTCTACTCATCGCTCTTTTCGCTCTTTCGCTCTCTCGATCTCTCGCTCTCACTCTCTCGCTTTCTCACTTTTTCCTTTTCTCCCGAGCTGATAACATTATCCGACAGTGTTTATAAGGTACATTTGCTGCAGAACTCGCATCCTAAATCTAATTTACTATTTAAGGAAAGTATGTTGGCATAGACCAACTTAAAGTTTGGCAGTCTGCCTCTAGATAACATGTGTACGATAGCTTAGTGATAAAAGCATTTAAATTCAATTCTGAAGGCGCTCGGTTCTATTCCGGTTTGAAGCCTTTATTTTGCAGTAACTTAGAAGTGCGTGCCATAGGACAGTAGGACACTGACTGGTTGGGCGGGGAGAGTGGGAGAGGGCTTCTTTTCGGTTAGGTACCTACATCCAGGAGATACGAGACACCATCCAGGATTCGGGTGTAGAACAGGTACAAAAACGTATCATAGGTACGACTGGTGTGTCACGGCTAGGGGGTAGTACGGGTTATCAATCCCTTTTTGTGTATATCACTGGCTTGCACCACCACTCAACCTGTAATCGCCCAGCGGAACGGACGGGTTAGCACTAGTGTTTCCTATATGAAAAAAAATGTTATCCGATGTTCTAAGCACACTTGACCGTTTCACACAGGCACCACGCACCGACGAGATGTTATGCGAATGGCCCTTGTCCGTTTTAAACGGCCTACTATTCCAAACCGGACAGAACTGGTTCTCCTGGCCCTTGGAAACAGGCAGTAAATAGCTTTATTGCTGTAGCCAGTCACGTACGTCTACCTGTCCACGCGAAGCAGCCGATTTGTCCGTGCACTTGCGGATCCAGAGGGGGGGGCGGCAGGGGCTTAAGCCTCCCCCATTGCCTGAAATTGGCGAAATTTGATATATTATCTACTGTAGAGGGAAATATAATAAACTTTTACAAAGGCATATTGTTTTAGACCGTTCAGTAAGGTACAAAGTAGCCAAATCCGATTTTTTCTTTAGCCCCCATGCCACTTCTGGATCCGCATGTGTGCCGTGTCGGCATCCCCCGTCACGCTGTACTCCAATCATAGCAACAGCAATCAGACAGCATTAAGTTGAAAGTTTTGACAAACTTCACTCTGATGGATATTTTGACAAACTTGCCGCTGGTTGATATTTGCAGTAGTTATTTGGGGTATGATTATATATGCTCTGCCCGGTGCCCTGCTGTCTGCGAACAACCTGTATAGCCAGATCAGCGTTTATCCTGACAACCTGTAAAGCCAGATCAGCGTTTATCCTGATATTGATGGCTCTACGTCACTTCCAACTCCGCAGAGGCCACTTTGCTGCAAAACACTTCAATTTCTAGGAAATAAAGGGTCTATCCAATTCCAATAAAAATGAACACGCCCTGCTTGTTGTTTCTCCTAAAACCGGTGACGTCTTGGGCTTGGACATCTGCGTAATTTAAAGAAGGCTGCTTCAGCTCCAACCATATTTATTTAATAGCACCGTCATCGCAAAACGACCAATCCAATGTTCAAGTTCAGTTGTATGTCCCTGAGGAGCACAGTCGGCTTGACGGAGACCACGTCCAAGTAATACATTCTACCAGCATTAGGAATACAAATATATGAACTGCGAATAATACTCCAATGCTGTTTTTTGTATGGACTAAACCACTTAAATTGCATTCATTTATTTAACAAAAATAGCTGACGTGGGGGGGGGGGTAGGGACGCGGCTTTGTTCGACCCCTGGTTCACGGGGTCAGTCACATTCAAGAC
>VOPJ01009232.1:0-14467 GCA_014673585.1 Semibalanus balanoides
CCCATGACCTATGGCTTGTTTCTCAATGTCATGCAAGGCCTAACTGGCGTCCCGTAGTATCGATGCTTGTAACTTACGCAGTTTCTGGGCGTTTGTTTCTCAGGAGCATATGCACATTGCACAGGCGTTACAACGTAATTTTTTGGCTTCGACTAATATCGTGACCTCCGATGACCTGAGACTACGTATTTGGCTTCTGGCAATTTCCAGGACATTTTGTGACGCTTATTTCAAATTTGGCATCCATCCATTTTACAATATTTCATATTTCGATTGATTCATTCCCTTTCACAGGTCAACCGAGGTCACTGACCTGAGACGACCTTTTTTGAATTTGGTAGTTTGTTTGGTCTTTTTGTGACGCTGATTAAAAAATTAACACCCAATTTACATAATGATATGACCATTCACAATTCTAGCTCGATTAAATTCAATTTCTACGCATTTACGATTTTGATGACATCAAGGTCATTGACATGACCTCAGAGGTCACCTAAATACACTGGACTTAAAATCGGGTATCAGCGGCTTCCTCTCGTCACAAGCAACACGCTCGTTTTAATCGGGAAGCTCTTGCTCAATTAGGGCGAAACGCCCAGGGGTCGTCCTGTAACAGGCGTTGACACTACTCAGTACCCACTAACCGTTATGTTTTGCTAGGTTAAATTAAATAAAAACCCACCGCATGTATTTTCATCAAAATTGTGACCTGAGCAAGTTCCTGACATTGCTTTTTGAAGAAACAAAGATTTCATTACGCAATTTGATGTGTTTTGTTTCCAAACTTATTGATAATTAAAAGGGAAACAATTGTTGCATTTCCTCTCATTCCATCATTCAGACTCCCAACTCTTTCTTAAGAACAGCGTCGTCCTTTGAACTCCTATCTCTACTGACCAAAGAGAAGAGAGATTTGAGATTGGAAATTTTATCGTGTAATCTGCAAGTAGTATTGTGCTTCGTTGCACGCATCAAATACACGTAACATTCTTTCTAAGGATGTTTGCATGCTTACAAGTTTCCAAATTGGGACATTTTAGCATATTTCGCATGGCAAAGAGCGTGTGGAAAAAAAACGCGCCCATAAAACCCTCAAAACACCGTTTTTCCCAACCTTGCCCCTACACGGTCACGTAGGTATGTACCTTGCCCTACACTGGCGAGGGTTAAATATGGTGTGTTTTGGGCTTTTACTTTTGTAAACAGAAAATAATACCTATTTGCACGGCGAATGAAATATGCTGAATGCTGATGTAATTATAGACAAAAATTGTGTTTACTTTGGGAAAGATAACTCAATTTCACGTGGAATACATAAAATTAAATAGGTAGATGTACGAGGAAGTGACAAATTGTTTTATCATCAATGACTTGTAGCTATTCGTGCGATTTTTCTTCTTCATATTTTGATATTATATTGACTTGCCAACCGGCTCTGTTTTCCAAACCGCAATCCTCGCTGACAAGTTAAGGTCACTGCATGTCTCCTTAGCAGCTGGGGCATTCCATGACAGATCGACCAAGCCATAACACCCTACATCTCAGATTCTAATGAAATTACGTTGTAGGGAGTTATTTGGGTCGCAGAAATTAACGCTGTGACATTATTCAGCCTTCATCCGTTGAGGTGATTTATCGAGAATAGCCTGAGGGCTTATTCCAAGTCGTACAAAAACTAACGCGTTTTTCATCGGCGACATTTAAATAACGATCATTGAATTTGCATCTATAATGTTATTTGATCCTAATTAATGAAATATATTCTTTATTTTGGAATTGCAAAATTAGAATTATTGATCACGTTGACTCAGAGACAAGTCACGATGATTTCCAATGGGCACAAAAAGTGGCCATTTGTATACCGCCAAAAAAATACTCAAAACATATGCTTTGATAGTAAAAAAAAAATGGAGATAGAACTTTTTCTCGATATATTGTATTTATATATTTGAGCATGTATCATGTCTCAAGAAAAATATTTATCGCCAGGCATGTTTTTTGTAAAAAACTTTGCACCTAATAGTGCTAGATACCCCAAATCAACGGCATAGTTTATTAATCGGACTTCTTGACTTTTGCTGTGAAATTTTCAGGCTTTCACCCGATCCCAAATAGTTTTGGAGTAATAGCCCTGAGGCAATTCTTCGAAGCGCACAAAACTCTAATTTTCATCATGAATATCTCCCATATAGGTAGACCGAATCATATAAAAATTTAGAACTAGAATCTTCATGAGCAATACATCTGACATATAATCATTTTTTTAATTTCTAAAATTTTGCATTTTGGTCACGTGAACTTAGGTCAAGTCACGTGATTTCGAAATGTGGCCACTAAAAAGTTACGATTTTGTATACGTCAAAAAATACTTCAATACATTTTCCTTCGACAGTAAAAAAAAATTGGAGATAGACGTTTTCTCTAAATATTTTATTTACATTTTGAACATGATAATGTCTACAATAAAAATAATTAACGCCAGCATGTTTTTGGTAATAACTTTACACCTAATAGTGGTATCCATACCCCAAATCAACGGCATTATGTTTCTTAAATCGACTTTCTTGACTTTTTTGCTGTGAAATGTTCAGCCTCGCCCGTTCAATAGTTTTGGAGGAATAGCCTGAGGCAATTCTTCAAAGTCGTAAAAAACTTTAATTTTCATCAGCGAATCTACTATACTATTTGACTTAAGTGCGTCTGTCTGTCTGTTTGTGGCCGATTGGCCGTTTTTTCCTTTGCTCAGCTGTGCAGCCTCAACTATTGCGATTAGGATCGATGAAAATTTTCACACGAATTTATATAACATTCAACGACGGTGCCATGTCAAGAACTGTGATCGAGGGGTGCATAACCGACGCGTGCCGTGATGAGAGAACGGCTTTTTTCTGCCATTACTTTGAGCAGTAAGATGTCTGAAGCGGAGAAATGCGAAAAATCGCAAAAAATTAATGCTCAACCCAGGTCATATCTCGGCACACAAGAGACGGATCGGCATGCGACCAAGCACAGTCGGTAAGAATCGAATGGGCTGGCTTATCCAGTGTAGGTCTGACAGCACGCGTTGCGCGTGCAAAATTAATAGCCTGCACCAACGAAAATCAATGTTTTACCGATTTTCACGATTATAATTAGTGCTACCCGGAACTATGGGACTTAACACGGATGGAGACCAACATTAACTTTATAAAAGCAAGGTAACTGTCCTCACATGCAAATGAAAATATGTTTTTAAGCAAGATTTTGATGCTAAAACCGCCTGTTAGCATTGCCTTGCGATTTTCGCAATATGTATTACCATTACACCGCCATACCATCCAAAATGGAGGGAGCTAAGCGATAAAAGTTATACAGCTGTAAAGCGTTATCTTTTCTGAACAATATCCACCCAAAACATATTCGTATTGACCAACATGCACGTCACAATCTAAGTTTTATGTTATGATGTCAGTCCATTTCTTTCAGCGTTATGAAATATTTCATCAAGCTGTAAGTCTGAGCAATTTTCGTTGGCAAAAATCTACGCGTAGTAACAAGCCATGCTAGCGCACAACACAAGCCTCAATCGTGATACCAAATTGATCGCAAACATTTGAATTGATCCACATTATTGGTAAGCCCTATCCGAGATTGGTTGAATTCGAAATATCCGGCTGCGGGAAACTGGGGCTACGAGCTATGGGGCTAGCTGGAGTATGGCTGCGATGCTATAGGCGGGCTACGGGCTACGCGGACAGGGAGGGCATTACAGCTTTAAGCTCTGCACTATCGAACTTGATTCCTCGCTTGGCGGCAGCATCGGGCACACTTGTTCTCCTCTTTTAGGTAGACCGCATCATATAAAATTAGAATAGAATTTCATGGCAATATAGTTAGAATATATCATTACTAGTAGGCGTGCATATAATCTTTATATTAGGGCAAAGTTTTTACCAAAAACGTGCTGGCGATATTATTTTTAATTGTAGACTATGATCATCGTCTACAATTTATATTAAATCAATATATGTAAGGAAAAGAGGTGAATATCTCTAAATATCTGAAGGGAAAATATATGTTAAGTATTTTGTAACTCGTTATATAGAACATCACTCACTGTTCAGTGGGCACATTTGCGAAAATCACGTGACTTGACCTAGGTACGTGACGAAATTCAAAATTGTAATAGAATTAACAAAAATGATTATATTTCATAAATAAATTGCTCATGAAGATTCTAATTCTAAATTTTTATATGATTCGGTCTACCTATATGGGAGATATTCGCTGATGAAATCAGAGTTTTGTATGACTTCGAAGAATTGCCTCAGGCTATTCCTCCAAAACTATTGGACGGGTGAGACTGAAAATTTAACAGCAAAAAGGTCAAGAAAGTCGATTAAAGAAACATATTGACGTTGATTTGGGGTACTAGCACTATTCAGTGCAAAGTTATTACCAAAAACGTGCTGGCGATAATTATTTTTCTTGTAGACATGATCATGTTCAAATATATAGGGTTAATATTTAGAGAAAGGAGTCTATCTGCAGTTTTTTTACCCTGTCGAAAGAAAATGTACTGAAGCTACTTTTTTTTAACGTAATACAAAATCGTCACTTTCGAAATCACTGACTTGACCTAAGGTTCACGTGACAAAATTCAAAATTTTAGAAATTTCAAAAAATTATTATATTTCATAAATATATTGCTCATGAAGATTCGAATTCTAAATTTGTATATAATTCGATTTACCTATATGGGAGGTATTCGCTGATGAAAATTAGAGTTTTGTACGAATTTGAAGAATTGCCTCAGGCTATTACTCCAAAACTATTGGACGGGTGAGGCTGACAATTTCATAGCGTTATTCAGCGACCCAGATAACTTATAAGAAAAAGTTTTATCGAAATCGGAGATGTAGGGTGTTATTTCGCGATGTTTTTGGTCGATCTGTCATGGAATGCCCCAGCTACTTTGCACTCAAGGGAATCTTTTTGCCTTTTTATCATTGTAGCGGTAAGCTGTTATTCATGCAGCAATAATTATCAACGGTACAAGCAGATTGGTGATTGATGACCTTTTAACGACTATTTGAATGTGTACAGGTACCATTCGGTACCGAGAGATCCAGATAGAAGAATCAAAGACCGCGTCCGGAGTTCGCTCAACCCGTGCCGGATCCAAAATCCCGGGTGGCAACACCCGGATAACATCTATTTGACCCTCCCCAGCTACTCTTCTCATGGATACTTGTTGAGACGTTTATCCGACATCCCTAGATACTAGGCGTGTTCTCCTTTTACAATGTGTAAAGTATAGGTTAACTTTACAACAACAAAACACGTACCTGCGAGATAAACGTAATTGTTAACATTTAACATAAATGTCACGTTTTCGATTTTGCATGTAAGACTTCCAAGCGACCTTATTAAGTTTCATCAGAACTGTTTTATCTGTGAGTCTCCACCGGAGAGCTGGTTTCGTTGATTGCGTGTGCGTCCATTTTATATGCCCATGCGTCCTTTGTAACATACATGTCACCCGGAGCATGTTGTCTCAGGTATTTGACGGAAAAGGATCTGCCAGCACGCCCAGAGGTTCGGTCCCTACGAGGGCACCATCACCACCGACCGGCGCCAGGCTACCACGTCTGGGTACAGCTGGGAAGTGAGTTATGTGTAATAGACAGGAGTTGGATTCGGTTAATGGAGCAGGAAGTGTGCCTACTCTTTTGGAATGTCAAATATATTTTTACGGTAAAAATCTAGTGGTTTGATTATTTGATACGATAAAATTCACGTCTGGAGCCCCTTTAGTTGTCATTTTACTTAAATTCTGTTTTGCATATTATTTTGTTTTAAAATCCATAAACGATCGACACTATAAATAGAGTAGAGATGTTATCTAGAATGGCGCACCAAGGACAATAAACAACCATTACTTACAATTTAAAATAGTTATCGAGGCTCTGTTCGGAAGCTGCTATCAGCGCGCACGAGCTGTTTTCTATTGGCCAGCGTTAACGATATATGCTGGCGTTGTAATATAAGGGCAATTAACTTCTAGTAGCGAAAGCTCTCTGGTAAATATCGAAAATTTTGTATTGCCAACATGATCTTGACGAATTTGGAATATCTCAGCAACTAGATTGAATCTGGAGAAATGAAGTACATGGCTAAATTCATGAAAATATGTTCTAGATATAGACCAGTGTCCCCAACTCCACATGACCGATGTGAGTAGGCACACTCCCCCTTTAACTGAACAGAGGTTTAGTGTGTGGCCAAGAGAGACTCGGAACTAAAATACTTTTTTAATTCCCTTACCTCTTTAGGAACAGATAAAGGAAGATTAATAGTAAATTGTATTGCATTGTAATAATTAATTTTGTCAAATACTTTTACCAGCTTATTTGAAGAGCACGGTGTATTTCATATGGATGTAACACATAGACTATACACTTCGTAATCTCATGTTCTTGGTATTGTACATATGGTTAAACAGTTTTGATGTTTTCAGATTAAGAAGTGCCGCCGCGTGCATCACCTACGTGAACCCGGAACTCGAGGACTGGCAGCAACTGGTGAGACTGGTCAACTGTGCCCGCTTCGGAGCATGAGCAGAACTTGATTCGCCTTTATATTATATAGGGCCAAATGTACTACAGGTACTTTGAAATATTGTATTTCTTGTTTCATATAACCAAAAGTGTTTTTTGACACGTGATTTTGTATTCTTCATTGATAAATGTTAAAGTGAATAGGCAAAGTACAGCACTATACTTTCAACTTCCTTCAGAAAGTAAATCAATTCCGTTATAAATTGCTCACGCAGAAATGCCTCGTGTTAATTGTGTCCTTACTCTCCCAGTAACTGATAAACATATTGCTGCGTATTTGGCTTGATTGCGGTAAAATTTCGGCACCCTCAATTTGTTTCGCACTATACTAACCGGCTTCCATTGTGTCGAGATACAATGCAGTGTCAGACATGTCCTTTGTCAGGTTTGTATGTTGTAGCTTTCCTTTTTTAATAGACTTAATTCCATCAATGTCTTACGGGTACCAAATTACAGAGGTATATGCTAAGTGTAACGTACTTCCAGTAGCGGCCCTGCCTGTACTATTACAGGACGTACAAGGCCATTCCGAAGGGCTCCGAGCTGCTGGTGTACTACGGAGACGCCTACGCCGGGAGCTGAACATCAACGTGCAGACGTTCAGGAAGGCTCCGCCCGCCCCACCGCCTGGACCTTCGTTCTCAGGTTTGTACAGTTTATGCCGCTCAATGTTACGGTATCAACCTGTAGTTCAGTTGGTGGAGTATATCGATGGCTGAGCTATAAATTCGCACATCCATGGCATTTTACACCTCGTTCGCCTCAAAGCGGCAGGGCAGTCCCATCGGTAACTCCATATCACCAAGTATAGTATAGCTGTGGCATTGGGGCATTCCACATTTCAAGAACAAACTACACGCTCATCTCTCACTTTTTGTTCAAAATGGATCGATAGGGCCATGAATTCAGGTGTGCAATATTATCATTATTAGCAATTCAGCAATATTAGCTCTATCTGACTTCGAGTTATAGCCTCGGAAATTTTTCAAGGTCACGTTGCAGAGGTTTTTGGTGGCCAAAATAACGCATTTCACTTTATCGAATTGTCAAAAAGACTTACATGGCTAAATTCAAAATGAAACGGAGATTCTATTTATGGGTTTTGTTGCGTGTCCTTGAATGACCTTGACCACGTGACATCGTGATTTTTTATTTGACCTCGTGTTATCTGTTCACCCCCTCCCCGGGTCCACCTCTGATTTCAATTGTAAAGTTCGTAAAACACTTGCCAATATTTTGTCTAACAACGCAACAAATAAATAGGTTTGTTTGTTTGTTTATTGATAAATTACCAACAGGCACAAAACCCGGTTACAGGCGAAGTCAGGAGATAAAACTATGACTTTCACTTAACCCGCGCACTGCAGGGGGTTCGCGCCGAACACGAACTGCAGGGGGGGGGGTTGATTTCCGCCCCCCCGCTAGATCTCCAAAACTACGCAACGTAGGCGACAAGCAGAAAACGGAGATAGATAGCTCGAGACAAGCTCTATCGAAAGAAATTCGGTCCTTTTTAAGTCAGGTCACAATTGAGGTCACAGTGGTCACCAAAGGTCAAGATTTTCGGTTTTTAGGACTCTTTTAGGACTCTTTCCAGAACCCCAATTATCTCGGAAAACTTCGATAGCTAGGAGCAAACATTAGAGAGACAATCGATAGTTATCTGAAATTTGGCAATCGATGTATGTCCTCAAAATTTGATTCTCAGATCAATAGTTTAGGCCCCAAGAGGTCCATGAAAGGTCAACATACTGTTTAAGCAAAACAGTTTTTCGTGAATCAGCATGTCACACCTATAGAAAGATAGGGTAAGCATTCTTGAACGCCATCGTGTTTGGTCTCATTGATTGCGCTTGGAAACATATACTAGTTGACTGGTAACGGTCAACTTCAAAATTGACCTAAGGTCAAGGTCATTGGTGACCCAGTAGTCCATGTTGCATTTTATGGGGCAACGCGGCCAGACTAGACGAACACATTGGTGTCAACTAATCGTCTCTATCTCTTTTTCTAATAAGAGTTATTAGCAAATCATTAGCTGAGACCTCAGATGACCTCAGATGACCTTGTACGAGATCACTGACCAACACATTGCAGCCTTGATCATTTATAATTAGGCTAAAATAGCATTATTAAGAAAGAATTAGCCTGATCCAATGCATATTTTTATGAAAAGGGAAATCATTTGTTTATTTTCCCATTCACTTATAATGGGGAGAGTCAGAAATTGACACCTGACCTTGTGGTCACCGATACGAAAAATCCGAGATATGCGAATTGTAGGTACTGATATCTTATGAAATCCTGCAAGTTTCAACACTTTCGAAAAAAGACTGTGGCTGTTGGCACGAAACGGCAAACATTTTTGAAAGGTGAGGTCACTTGAGCATGGGCTGTGACTGACCTGAGATGGAACCTCAAGTCAAAAACTTTCAAAGTGTGGGTAAATTGATGCCCAAAGAGGTGTACGAAATTTTGGCGGAGCGCTGCGCGCCGCCGTTTTCCGCTTACTCCTCGAAAAACCTGAGGGGGGGCGGAGAATCAACCCCCCCCCCTTGGGCCCAGGTGGGCCCCCCCGCCCGGGGGGGGGGGTTTTAAAAAAAAAAAAAATACCACAGCATTGCAAGACGACAGACAAAACACTCTACACACACACACACGCACACATAACTAGTCGGTGAACCCTCGCGTGGTGAGGCCTGGCTACTAGCTGAAAAGGCTCAAAAGGCACCTGCCCGAGTGACATGTGACCGCACAGCGGATTTGTAGTCCGATGATGGCGAGCGAAAGAAATCGAGGGATACACAGGCGTCAAGAAACTCGTTAGGTAGTGTTTTGTCTCTAATTTCCATATTTTTTTTATCAATATACGTGCTTGTTTCGAATTACCCCCCAAGGTAAAAAGGTAACGGGCGGATATCTGCGAACCTATCATTTGGTCCTGCGTGGTCTAATGGTCCTGCGGTGCCTATTAGATTGTATCAACTTTGGTATAATTTAAGAGTACGAAATTTAACTAAAACCACTAAAAATCGTTGTAGATGACGTCATGCTCCAAAGCTATAGCCATGGGACCAATTTGGGCTAGGTATTCACCATTCGATCAGGCGTGCCAAAAAGATGCAGTTTTTTAGTTTTATCCACTTCGATCCTATGTAAGTGGACCAAATTGGACCAAAACCGCCAAAAATCGTTGTAGACGACGTCATTCTCCGAATATATGTGACTGATTTCGACGGGTCTTCACCATTCCATCCGGCTTGGTTCAAAACGGTGCCATGTTGAGTTTTACCCACTTTGGTTTAATCTAAGTGGACCAAATTAGACCGAAACCTACTAAACCGGCGGTTATGGTCAAATTACATCCACTTAGATTGGACTAAAGTGCAGAGTAAAGTGGATAAAACTCAAAACACCAACGTTTTGGACCACGCTGGATAGATTGGTGAAGATATCGCCCAAATCAGTGCCACAAGGTCGGAGTAAGACGTCTGCAACGATTTCTTGATGGTTTTGGTCCAATTTGGGCCACTTTTAATAGATCATAGCAGATAAAATTCAACTTTATTCCTTTTTAGAACACGCCAGATCGAATGGCTAAAACCCGGTCCAAATCAGCCTCATAGGTTCGCAAATAATATCAGCCCGTTACCCCTCTGTCTTGGGGGTTAATTCGAAAACAAGCACGTATATCTATGGCAAATATGGAAATTGTAGGAAAAACGCACCTTTTTATTTATTTGTTGCGTTGTTAGGCAATATATTGACAAGTATTTTTAGAAGGGAAAATTGCAATCGGAGGTGGATCCAGTGTTACACGAGGTCAACGGAAAAGATCACGGGGTCAAGGTCATTCAAGGTCACGCAACACAGCCCAAAATACTTCCATTTCATTGTGAATTCAGCTACACAAGTCTGGTTGACATTTGGGTTAGTCAAATGCACTATTTCGAGCTCCAAAAATACTCTCTGCAGCATGACCTTGCAAAGATGCCCGAGGCTATAAGTCGAGAATCTGACGTCAGATCGAGTCTAAGGATCGAGTCCTGGTCTAATCTAAGGGGACGCTAAAAATCGTTGCAGATGACGTCACGCTCCGAAGCTATGGCCATAGGACCGATTTGGGCTGGGTCTTCACCATTCGATCCGGTGATCCCAAAACGGTGCCGTTTTGAGTTTTATCCACTTTGATCCTATCTTCAAGTGACCAAATTGGACCAAAACAGCCAAAAATCGTTGCCGACGACGTCATGCTCTTAACATACGACGTCATGCTCTTAACCCGCGCGTTACTGGGTTATATTTTATAACGCGAGTTACGGGGGGGGGGGCTATTTATAGCTCCCCCTCTGATCTCCGAAACTACTGGGCGGATCTTAAAAATTCGAACGGCATTCGATAGCCCTATCAAATTTGTTGATAGAAACTCAATATTGTTATCATCAGGGTCACTGATGACGTCACAGGTCACTTTAAAGAAACAATGTTTGACCGTGCCATCAAAGTCCGGTGGTCGGCATTGTCAAGCAAAAATTCAATATTTAACGCATAATAAGTTGGTAAATCGTTATTATTCGTGCATCTGACACTCCTAATTACCATTATAAGCTAATTTTGACCTTGGGTCAGGTCAAGGTCATCCGAGGTCACGAGGTCAAACTGAAGATTACGGTTATTAGGAGTTGTAACACATGTTTTTGGGTTCGTTTATCGATTAGAACGCGACAAATGACCTTAGAACATATTTTTTTCATACAAATTGAAGAAAAAAGCAAAAAACGGAAATGCTCTTTTTGCTTATTGTTATACAGTAAATGTGGTCTAATTTTGTCTTTGAAAGGCCGTCACTCAGTCATTTTTGAAGATATTGACTTCAAACTTGCTACACACGTTCATTGGGATCAACTCAATTACATATATATATTTTTTTGAAAATTCGAACTTAANATTGCAGAATAACGGGAGGGGGGCTATAAATAGCCCCCCCCCCCCCCAGTAACTCGCGGGTTAACATATGTGACTGATTTCGACTGAGTCGTCAGTTATTTCACTATTCGGTCTGGCTTGGTCCAAAACGATGCCGTGTTGAGTTTTATCCACTTAAGTCTAATCTAAGTGGACCAAATTGGACTAAAACCGACCAAACCGACAGTTTTGGTCCAATTTGGTTCACTTAGATTGCACCAAAGTCGATAAAACTCCTAACGACCCAGTTTTAGATCAAGCCGGATTGAATTGTGAACACCCTGTTCAAATCAGTCCAATATGATTAACGAGCATGTACGTCTGTAACGTTATTTAAGTGGTTATTGGTTTAATTATGAGTACAATTTTAGATTGGGATTAAAGATTGATTAAAACTTTGAAAAGGACAACAGTTTTTTTGAGACCAAACGCCGGGATTGGATGGCGGCGTGTCAGAATCGGGTGTCGCCATAGGACTTCGCAGGAGTATCCGCCGCGGAGTTGGTCCTCTCTCGTGCGGGTCTCGTGTGGGTCTCTCTCTCTTGGGGATATTCGAAAACATGCATGTATATCGATGACGAATATGAAAATTGTAGGAAAAGCGCACCCTTTTGTTTATTTGTTGCGTTGTTAGGCAATATATTGACAAGTATTTTGAGAACTTAAAAATAGTAATCAGAAGTGGGCTCGGAGTTACACGAGGTTAATGAAAAAATGTCACGTGGTCACAGGGACAAGGTCATTCAAGGTCACGCAACAAAGACCAGAAATATATTGCCCGTTTCGTTGCGAATTCAGCCATAATAATCTTGTTGACATTTGGGTTAGTCAGATGCACTATTTCGGCCTCCAAACAATATCTGCAGCGTGACCTGGCAAAAATGTCCGAGGCTGCAACTCGAGAATCTGACCTCAGATCGAGCTAGTATTGTCAAAGCTGAATTTAGGACCCTAGATAATCCTATACAATAATTATATAAGAAGGTGAGAGATAAGGATGTTTTCGACTGGTCGAAATGTCGTGGAATGCCCCAGCTGATGATGGCGTAAGAGAGTGAAGTGCAGCTAGTGGTATCACGCTTTTTAGTGAATTGTTATGGGATCAGGATTAGCTTGACCGCAGTCATTCGGTCACCAGTTGTCTTTGTCTGGGGCCAGGGCAGGTGAGCCTGGAACCGGGGTAGAGACGAGGGATTACGGCAGTTGAGCCTGAAACCAGGGTAGTTTGGGCCCGAGACCAGGGTAGCTTGGCCTGAAACCAGGGTATTTTAGGCCGATGAGACCGGGTAGTTGGGCCTGAGGCCAGGGTTAGTTTTTGGCCTCAGGAATTGGGTAGTTGGTTTCCTGGGCTACGGGTTTCTGAGCTTGCGGAGGTCGTTATCTGGACCAGGGTTGGCCTTGGTTAGCTGACGCTGGGCTAGGGCATTTGGACATCGACCAACAGTAGCTTGGCCTGAAACATGTGTAGTTTCTGCAATGTGGGTTGTGATATTTATGACGATTCTGTAATCCGCCTCAGTCCGTTCGTGGCGAGTTCTAGATAAACATTGAAAGCAGTTTTGTATCCCCGACTTGTCTTTATTCGGCCCGCACACGTCACGTGCCTCAGACCACTCGCTTCTGACGTCTGACGTCCCTCGTCCGCCACACTGCTGGAACCTGGCACGCACCGGGGGTATATGGGAAGTTTTTCTGTCTGATCCGTAGTGGTCAGACACGGGTCCTGATCCGTAGAGAAGGGGGCCGTATATAAGTCCTGCCGCCCCACAGAAGCGCTGTGCAGTTTACATCTGTAGGGTGGACGATTATCTAGATATTATACGATAATTGATGATTCAGCTTATATCGGTGTGTAGTAATCTGTTACTGTATTCGGATACAAAAATGTGCACTTGTTTCGTTGTTTTGTACGCGTAAACTTAATATTCGCTTCGTTTCTTCTTGTAAAGCAGTAACCGTTATGACATTTATGTGAAAATACATAATTTTATTATATGGAGTGTTTTATTGTATAATACAAATCTGAATTTGAATATTGTCTTCATCTCATTACGCATACATTTTATTATCATGTGATACACATGAACCGATTATTCCTGTAAGTTAATCTGCTCATTGCATGTCTGTTTTTAAAAACTGGATGCTGTTACTGAGCATGGTTAGTATGTAAATTGAGATTAAAATTAGCCTGATGCTCATTCTTAAAAGAAAAATACAGAATTAATAATTAGATAATATTTCGTGCGCGGCACTTCCTCAGATCTGACAGTTAAATACACGTCAGAAAAATACACATCACAGACAGTTAAATACACATCTGTCAGATCTGAGGAAGTGCCGCGCACGAAATATTATCTAATTATTAATTCTGTATTTTTCTTTTAAGAATGAGCATCAGGCTAATTTTAAAATCTCAATTTCATTGCATGTCTATTTGATGAACAAAGTAATTCATTGTGTTTCCCAGGTGGCGCCATGATCCGCTGTGTCCACTGCGACTACGCGTGTCTGAGACAGGATCATCTAGACAGACATGTGAAGCAGCGTCACTGCCACATCGGCAGGAACGGCAGACACAAGTGCGAGTGGTGCGAGTACTCCACAGACCATGCAGGTAGTCTGAGACACCATCGTCTCACACACACGGGAGAGCGGCTGCACCGCTGTGATGACTGCGGGAAGACGTTTACGCGGCCCGGTCATCTGACGCGTCACCGTCACATACACAGTGGTCTGAGACTGTACAGTTGTGACGTCTGTGGTAAGGCGTTCACACGGGACGGTGGTCTGACGACACACAAACGTATCCACACCGGTGAGAAAGTCCGCCAATGTGACCAGTGTGGCGCCACGTTTAACCAGCTGTCTAACTACACCAGACATATGATGTCTCACAATGGCGT
>VOPJ01009238.1:0-10000 GCA_014673585.1 Semibalanus balanoides
TACATGACCATTCAGTCTGCATTCATGGATACATATTACATAACAGCCGAAGAGATCACGTCTGATAAATGTGCGAGGCACACAACACACCGCCCACATAGGTAGCGGTCACTCGCTCAGGCCGCCTACCGCACCGCGGCCGCCAGCCAATGCCAGCGCTGGTCCCTGTTTGACGTCACAGCCGGGCCGCCCCGGCCCTCCGAGGCGGGCCTATTGGCCGATACAAGGACGACACCCCCCTGGTAGAGCCCGCGGACCTGGCGACGCAGTGCTGCGTTTTGCGGCGGCGTCAGTCTTCAAGTTACCGTTTGGTTGCGAAAGGATGTCATCTGTGCGTTGTGATTGGAGTAACAAGTACCTTATTGTGAGCTGTGAGTCTGAGTGTGCGAGTTGTGCGTTCTTTTGATCTTATAAATGCAGTTAGTTGTGAATTTGTTATCAAGAAACATTATATGCATGATAACGTCTATATGTTTTATGCCCTCCCGTCACAACCCAGTATTACGTATCCAGTCGGAGCTGCACTGATTGGAGAAACGAAGTTTCTATAAACATAAGAATATATGTCGCTGACTGTGATCCATAGTAACTATGATTATGTATGAGTGTGCTTGGCCTTGATGATCATGATTATATTTGGTGATGTTGATGTTGTTGCATTTATCTGTTTATAATTGTAATGCACATGTTAGATCAATATAATGGTTTTGTTACGTTTTTTACCTTTTATTAGTGCTCAGTTGGGAGGAATGGCGCAAGTGGTCATGAGTCAAGTTAGAACGATGCTCAGATTCGGCATGAGTCTTGCGAGTTGCGACACCTCGACACCTCACGCAGTGGTGAACGTTACGCCTCTCCTAGTCGTGGATGAACTTCCGAAATACGCCTGGATGATAAGTCATTAGAAACCCCCTGCATGAGTATTGCGACATCTCGACACACCACGCAGCGGTGACGTGGTGTGACGTCCACCACCTTTCCCAGTGGTGGACGAACTTCCGTAATACGCCCAGCTGATAAGTCATTAGAAACCCCCTGCATTAGTATTGCGACAACTCGACACCCCACGCAGCGGTGACGTGGTGTGTCGTCCACCACCTCTCCTAGTGGTGGATGAACTTCCGCAATACGCCCGGCAGATAAGTCATTTGAAAGCATGAGTATTGCGACAACTCGACACCCCACGCAGCGGTGACGTTAAACCTTTCCCAGTGGTGAGAACTTCCGGAATACGCCCGCAGATAAGTGCATTTGAAAGCATGAGTATTTGCGACAACTCGACAACCCCACGCAGCGGGTGACGTTAAACCTTTTTAATGGGAACGAACTTCCGTAATACGGCCCGCTGATAAGCATTTGAAACCCCCTGCATTGAACATGCACACCTCGACACACCAGCAGCAGTATCACGGGTTTCCGTTATACCTATACTCCCATGCGCGGTGATCACGAATGCGCGGTAAACCTTCTAGTGACAAAAATAAAAACACTTCCCAGTCGACGTATTTTAGGTTGTGTGGGCATCACACGGGCTAGGGCCGGGTGTTGACACATTGCGCGGGTGTTGATTTTTTGTGAGTTTATAGGTTCGAACAGCAACGGGCTGGACTGGACGGGCTGAGTGTTATTGGCTGGACAGGATCGATCCAGATATGGTTTATCCTCGCGTTAGCACTACAAGTGTTGTCTGCTCCGAAATTCTTCAGTGATGGGAGCGAGTCTAATGAGAAAACTTTGGCATGTTTGCTCTCCGTTGCTACTGCGGGGTAATGCGCGAAAGTTACCAATCCTTTAGATCGTCGCTGCTCGTGGATGTCGGAGAGCTGTACTTCTTCTGTCCAGATGTTGGAACTCGTTATCTAATCACTGTCTTCTAGTTCCTGATGGGTTAGAGGGAGTGCAAAGCCTTTGTAAGTGCTGGTCAATGTCATATTGTTTTGTCATCCGGACATTAGAGCAATTAATTTGTGTTTGTTTTCCGCAAAATTTTGCATAATTTTGTTTATAAATGTTAAGGATCTTGAGATTATATAAAACAATATAATGATAAGAAAACATTAGTGTGTCAAAGCAATTTAACTTTGGCCCCGTGAATACCGATGGTGCAATGCGGTTTCCTCTTCATTATATTTACTTTGTCAAATTAGAACATTCATGATTTCAGGAGAAACTATCTGGAGCTTACCATAGGGATCCCTTTAAAAGAAAGCGAAGACAGCCTTTTTCTATTGATCTCCTAATCACCAAAGTCTGTATTCCGGATCTCAGTATCTGCTTCCATAGCAACCAGTGCAGACCTCTAACTGAGCGTTCGCTACCCCGGGTAGCCGGTGTCTTTTGCCGGCAGATTCGTCAGGTTCAGTGTTAGATTCGTCAGGTTCAGTGTTAGATTCGTCAGCTTCAGTGTTAGATTCGTCAGGTTCAGTGTTAGATTCGTCAGGTTCAGTGTTAGATTCGTCAGGTTCAGTGTTATATTCGTCAGGTTCAGTGTTAGATTCGTCAGGTTCAGTGTTAGATTCGTCAGGTTCAGTGTTAGATTCGTCAGGTTCGTGTTTAAGATTCGTCAAAGGTTCAGTGTTAGATTCGTCAGGATTCAGTTTAGATTCGTCAGAGTTCAGTGTTTAGATTCGTCAGGTCAGTGTTAGATTCGTCAGGTTCAGTGTTAGATTCGTCAGGTTCCGTGGTTTAGATCGTCAGGTTCAGTGTTAGTTTCGTCAGCTTCAGTTTAGATTCGTTCAGACTTCAGTGTTAATCGTCAGGTTCGTGTTAGATTCGTCAGGGGTTCAGTGTTAGATTCGTCAGCTTCAGTGTTAGGATTCGTCAGCTTCTGTTAGATTCGTCAGGTTCAGTGTTAGATTCGTCAGGTTCAGTGTTAGGATTCGTCAGGTCAGTGTTAATTCGTCGGTTCAGTGTTAGATTTCCGGTCAGGTTCAGTGTTAGATACGTCAGCGTTCAGTGTTAGATTTCGTCGGTTCCAGTGTTAATTCGCAGGTTCGTGTTAGATTCGTTTCAGGTTCAGTGTTAGATTCGTCAGGTTCAGTGTTAGATTCGTCAGGTTCAGTGTTAGATTCGTCAGGTTCAGTGTTAATTAAATGTCAAATGTTCTCGTTAGTTCCAGCAGAAACAAATTCAATGTTGTTTCCAGTGTGGTTGTTTCCAGTGTGGTTGTTTCCAGTGTGGTTGTTTCCAGTGTGGTTGTTTCCGTCAGATTCGTCAGTTCCAGTAACCATTGTCTGTTTCCCTCAGGTCTGTCAGAAGCAGTGACCGGTGTCTGTTTCCGTCAGATTCAGTAACTGATTTCTGTTTTCGTCAGATCCGGCAGGTTCAGTGACCGGTGTCTGTTTTCCTCAGGTCCAGTCAAAGGCGAATCCAGGGGGCAACGGGGCCATGGCCCCCAAGACCGTTCAAAGGGGGCAGACTATGTTTAGCCCCCCCTTAACGGGTGGAAAATAACAATTTATCGTAAAAAATTGCCTTTGCAGCAGCCAAAATTCAGTTATCCACAGCAAAAAAGGCAAAATTTCGTGTCGCTTCGTAGCATGACACAAGTTTCCCAATTGCTTATATAAATTTGGAGAATGGAAAAATGAATTACATTAAATTTCTTGCAGAGCCTCTTATTGGCAGTAATTGCTGTTACCAGGGCCCACTCCCTTCATAAAATATAAACGTGCAAGCGGGCTACATGTTTAGCTAGTCTGCTGAGTTGCGAAAAAAGGCGACGCGAACACAAAGACGTGGGCATCGGCCCCCGGAAGCTGCTCTTATGGTGCCCAACTTGCTGAACCGAAGAGCTAACAGTGGGACCAGGCCAGGACCATTTCCCGGAATCATCTCTCCACAGGCTCCTCCAGATCCGCAGGGACCATTTTTGTGCGGAAATGTCGTTCTGCATCTTGCTGTTTTTGAACTATTTGCACTCTTACCAGTTGTTTGTTACAGTTTGATTCATATGTATACAGTTATTATTATCATATGTACCATTGAGCGCTGGCTGCGCACCGGCCATCATGATTTACTATACGAATAATATGTATATGAAAAACTACCATTATTTAAATATTTGCCATCATACTGAGATGTGCAACCAGGAATAGGGGCTACCTGAGGTTTGGCTCCACTCACGGTCTAGTTAAAGTATTTAAAAAAATCCACGACCTAAAATTAAAAATTTCAAGCCGCTTCGCGGCGTCACATCAGTAACCATCGTCATAACGAAGCCGTCTCTATCGTCTTCGATTTGATGTAACGGTGATTTTAATTAATAGCATGTTTAGCTTCTTGTTCTTGATAAGGCCCACCGCCAATTTTTTCCCCTGGGTTTTATCAGGCAAAGCCGTAAGCCGTAAAAATTGCGCCGCTTCGCGGTGCTTCATAAGTACCTACCTAGTATGCAAGCAAATCAGCATTACAAATGCTGCAAAGGATTGAATAAAAACATAAAAGTGAGGTGAACTTTGTCGTCATTTTAGCCGATCTCCCAATACAAATATCGGCTATGCCCCTCGGTAGAGCTGACAATTAACATAGCTTTGCTCAGTGTAAGGCAATGTCGGAATAGCAATAACTGCAGGCTGATATTTTGCGATATCCCAAAAAGTCGAAAAGCTAGAAAATACCAAAATAATAAAAAAATCATCAGAAGCCCTGAGGTTTCAAAATAAAGTGGCCAAAATCCGGGAAGAAATTTGAATTTTGGGGTAGGTAAGGTTCGCTCAAAACGGTTTGCCTCCCCCCCAGACGGCCAGCTGGATCCGCCCTTGTGTCCAGTGACCATTGTTTGTTTACTTCAGATCCGTCAGGAGCAGATGCATGAGATGAAGCGGCTTGGTCTAAAGGAGGACAGCAGGACGGCGGAGGTGCGACAGCCTCCGGGGGCCGAGCAGCGGGAGCCAGCCAGTCTAGAGGCCGAGGAGACTGCCTCCGGCTCCTCGCCGGGACAGGACAACTGTCTCCTCATACCCACAGAGGACGACTCCAAGGTGAGAGAATTCTGCTGCAGCCATCCATCGCCTTCTCATAGCATTATTATAATGAAGGGCAAATCTAAAACGGCAAGGAAGCTGGTTTGGGGCTGTCCCAGAAATTCTCACACCAATAAACAAAATATGCAATAGCGTATCACTATGCTATGCTGGGTTATTTAGGACAACATTTTATTGCACCTTTTTTCCACTCGCATTTGACCATTAGCATAACTGTTTGAACGTCAATGTCAACAATCATCATTCGACAAAATGACAAAGCTGCTGACGCCCGAATTTAACAGATGAACAAAACTATTTGAACCATAGTCACTAGATTACGCATTCTGCAAAACTGTTTGATAATTCAACGTGATAACGACTATTTTTAAACAAACAAATGTATTATATCCAAAAACTTCTAAACACACACACACACACGTTACACACAGCAAAATCACAAGCTCACTGGCTCCATCATTATCGGTGCGGGGCTCCGCAGCATCCTCCATTGTCACAGCGTGCAGCCTCGGTGACAAATAAACAAGTATACGATACGCATAAAATACAATCACTACAATGCCACTTCTTATTTGTGCACGGCGAGCAGCGGTACCCGTCAATTATATTGGCACGGACTATAGTTGGCACGAACTGCCCCAACCTTGTTCACTAGTTCGAGGCACATTTACAATTTGCTTTAGTCGCTACTCGGGTTACCAGACGGGGACGGCAACATAAAGCCTCAGTTACAACGCAAAGCCTCTGTTATATCACGCAGTGGAATGTTAGTAGATTACTTAAGAGGGAAAAAGCACGAGATATCTACCATCACCAAGCAAGAGTTATAAAGGTCAATAGAAGCGGGTCAGCCAACAGTTGAACGGAACCCGCCGCACCAATATACATAGGCCACCACCATTTGGTCGATCCCAGTGCCACGGTTCATCACACGACTATGGTCGAAAAATCGTCAGTTTGCTATTTTATAGCTTTTGTGCGCTTACGGAAATAAGATGGGCGATAAAAATAACTGCTTGTCGGTCTGCATAACTTCATTTCACTGCATGATTCATTTCACCCAATGCTGATCTGTGTTGGAGATTATTGAAAGTTTTGCTCAATGACGAATTGTAATGGAACACCGACTAATAGTTATGGCGAACAGTGAATCTGTATGGTGAAGCGTCAAGAAGTGCAGAGTGTTTAGAATAGTTTTGCCCATTGGTCAAATGCGATTGCAAAAAGGTGCAGAGATAGTTGGATAAATGTTCTCTTTAAAGGGATCATAAGACCTTTTCCCACTTTATTGGAGGTGGCAATGCAGTTTGGTACACGAGGCTAAGTTATATTGCAGATTATATTCATAAAGATTGAAAATGTCTCTAAGTATACCAAAATCACGTTCAAACTTCGTAAGCGTTCCACGCAAATAAGTGCTTCACTGGTTAGAGCCGTAGAAATAAAACACGTAAACCCGTCCCTTTTCTTCTGTATCTCCTGCAATGATTATGGGGTCCCAAATGCGGGAAAAAGACACATTTGTTCATAACTAGTTACATTACTCAGTTTCATGCAAATCAGATATAATGTCATTCTTAATGACTCGGGCATCCACGTATCCTTCCAATAATAGTTGACTCCAATCGCCCCAATACAAAGGTTGAAGGGATGACCCCCGGTCGGCCATTCTAAGCACTCAAAATAACAGTTAAAAGTAAGCAGACATAATTTCTTTGGCACTGTCATGGGAAATCAGTTGAAGATGATGACTTAGAAAACCATTTGTATTATAGGCGATATGATTCGGCTGATGACCGGTGGCATCGTCCTGCTTCAAGATTCGAATCGAGGTCCCTTGGTCTGTTTATAATTTAGTAGCAGTGTTGAGAAATGTTTCGACGATTGCAGCGCACATGATCGGCAATTGCCCACCACTTTGTTTACAACCACGTGTTTACGATGTGCATTGTTTGTATTCAGAGCGCAATATATGCCTCATTTTTGCATTTATAGAACGAAATGTTTTCTTCTTTTGTATTTGGACCAGAATTGCTAGTGCTGATATAATCTGAATGCAATTAATAACAAAATATATGATCAAAATCTCTGATGTCTATTTGTAATCGAAACGCGTAAGAATAATTTTGGCCTTTCTTTTGAATACAATAATATATCATTTAGCACAAATTATCATTTTGAACAACCTCCTTGCTTATCAAATAGCTTAATTAATATACAAAATTCGTGAAAAGTAAGAAAATAAAGTTTGATAAATATTGTTGCATCGCTTCCATCCTCCAGAAAATTATTAGAAGACATTCGAAAAGGTCTTATGATCCCTTTAATCAAGAAACGCTTCGATTTTCATCAATTACATGCATTTAGGGAGCCATTGCCTCTTTGCCACCCCTTTCCTGGATCCACCAGTGGTTATGATTACTTAGCTATGCATTTTGCATACATTGTTATCAGCCTATCAATGAATTAATTAATTAAAACATATTAGCCGTTTTCACGATTAATTATTTTGCGCGAAATGTTTTAAAAACATCTTAAATTGTTTTGAAATGTTTTAGTATGCAAGTTATAGTATACGATATATTCCAAGTCCAAGAAAAATAAGTTATTGATTTAGGCGATATTATAATTATTCAAGAGTTATGGAAACATGAAATGAGCTCTTTACAAGATTATGATACATTTTTTTCAGCACTTGAGACCTTTATTACACAAACACATAGCTCATTATCAGACAATTAAATAATAAATGATACAAAATCAGACAACTAAAAATATAACAAAATGTTCGTTTTCTAAAGAAACATATGCGTTTAGAGTGCCGTTCGTTAGGGTAAAGGGAATGTTTCACTTCTCTGAAAGTTGTCCAATGTAACGCCGCTTGTGGTGCAAAATATGAAGTAATTGCTGCCGAACACGATTCTGACATTTGTTTCTCACAAAACAGTGCTCCAATTCATGAAAAACTAAGTTTTAGTATTTGGGCTGATGACGTCATATGAAGGAATGTTTTTGGAAATAGAAAAAACCTTCAACGCTGTGCAATATGTATGATAGGTATGGCTAATGTATAGCCAAATGAAAACAAGTTTACTTGCATCAACAGTGATAAAAAAGGCATGACCGACATCGCTTTTAAGCGGCTACCCTAATACACTAGGGCCTTATTTTGCAGATGTCAAAACCAAAACTCAAATTACTTTCGATTAGACCTCTGTGGTGTTGTAACTTGACAATACTTAATTCCAATTGAAATACAACAATGGCCATCTAACTCAAATTCTTATTAATGTGAAACATCCCGTTTAAGCATATCGCCATATTAGTTACTCAATCTGGCAGCGTCATGGACCACAGGCTTGCCTTCGCATGTCGCAATAATGCGCTAGAAACGATTCGCTGGAGGCGATTCCATTATGAGTCAAGGGGAGTTCGCTTTGTTGAGCGACCAATAGCGTGCCGAGACGCGATATGGTTTTCGAGATTTCTGAAAAGTGTCATAGGTGAAGACCTGGCATCGACATTAACCTATACACAATTATTCTTGCTATACCACCAAACCAGCAATTTTGTAACATAACTATATTCTTACCAACATAACCTATTTTAAGTGTGATTAAAATTAGCCTGATGCTCATTTAAGAGAGAGAAAAAAAAACAAGATAATATTTTTCCGCTGCGCGCACTTCTTCAGATCTGAAGAAGTTGCCGCGCACGATTTTTTTTTTTTTTTTTTAAATCTTTAATAATGAGCAGGGCAGGCTAATTTTAATCACACTTAACATACTAACCATGCTCAGTAACAGCATCCAGTTTTTAAAAACATACCTATTACAAAATTCTGAGAGACATTTCAAGACAAAAATCTCTTGCAAAAATGGCGTAGTTAAGGAAATAATAGTATACTAAAACTTTCATACTCCAATATTTCAAAACATCTTAAGATGTTTTAAAACATTTCGGGCAAAATAATCCATCGTGAAAACGGCTATTGTCTGACGTCGTTATCTTGGGTTAAATTAAGAATGTTTTATGACAGAATTCTGCGAAAGTCGTATGAACATTTGGTGTTTACGAGCGAGCGCTTCGCGCTCGCTCGTCTTTACGTGGTATATGAGAAAAATATGATTATAAGCGGCCCGACCAAACCCATGGCGACGCTTTTGAGAAGCTCATATCTCTGCAACCGCACGTCCGATTGACAAGCGGTCTTCTTTGCTGAGCAGCCCCATTCAATCAATCCTTTTTTTACCAGTGCCGACTCATGTGGGTGACTGCCACTGCGCGTGGCGCGTGCCGCGTGAGGGATGTTGAAGGTGTTTTGTCGCAAAAACTCCGCAACGGCTGGGCTGATTGTGTTCAAATTTGGTATGAGGCTAGGAACCCCTCAGCCGTCGCTTTTACACTAGTCATGGGTGGGGTGCCTTTGCATGTGCGCACGTGCACACCCCTATTATATATCTCAGAAACGGCTGAACCGATTGTGATCCAATTTGGTGTGTGGTTAGGAACCCTTCAGCCGCCGCGTTTCCACAAGTCAAGGGTAGGGTGCCTCTGCACGTGCGCACGTGCACACACCTATCATATATCTCAGGAACGGCTGAAACGATTGTGTTCGAATTTGGTGAGTGGATAAGGAACTCTCAGTCGACACCTTTTCACAAGTCAGGGGTGGGGTGGCTCTGCACGTGCGCACGTGCACACCCCTATTTTATATCTCAGGAGCGGCTGAGCCGATTGTGTTCAAATTTGGTGTTTGGCTAGGGATCTCTTAGCCACCACCTTTCCACATGTCAGGGAAAGGGGCCTCTCCACGTGCGCACGTGCACACCTTTTTTGTGTCTCAGAAACTGCTTGCCAGATTTAATTTAAGTTCACCATACATTTCCTTCGCGTTCGCTCGTTCATCGCCAACTACGGCGCTTTACTGGTTATAAGGATTTTAATTTGTGTGCAATAAATCAAAAACATAAAACGAAGAACAAATACAAGAAGTGTAGATGCAAAAAAGGCCA
>VOPJ01009239.1:0-10567 GCA_014673585.1 Semibalanus balanoides
AATGTATGGGTTTGTTTATAGTTATCGAGGCTCTGTTCGGCAGCTGTTATCAGTGATCACGAGTTGTTTTCTATTGGTCAGAACTAACAATATATGCTAGCGTTGTAATTTAAGAGCAATGCTTCTAGTAGCAAAAGTTCTCTGGCGTATATCGATAATTAAGTTCTGTCAGAATGTGATTGACGACTTTGGAATATCTCAGCAACTAAAGTGAATCTGGGGAAATGAAGTATGTACATGGCTAAATTCGGAAAAATATGTTCTACAGACTAGTGTCAACAACTCCACATGACCAATGTGAGAAGGCACACTCCCTTTAACGTCCTTCCGACCTGTTCAGTGACTCATCTGGGATCTGCAAAAGACATGATGTGGAATGGGTGACAGATTATATACGAATAGGACTTACTCCACAAGACAAATATTAACATCGGAGCTTTTGGGTATATTGTAACAGTGCAACACCCCTCGTGAGCGACTAATAGACATTCGGGAACGAGTCATTGCTCGTCTTAAAGACGAGCAATAAATAACCTGCTATTTGTTTCCATCGAAACTTGTATTTATGGCACAGAGGCAGTCATTATCAATTGTTAGGTATCGACCTCTTTTTCTTCTGAGATTTTATCGTTTTTGGAGAGGCCAAATATGCCACTTTATGCCCTTGCGAGCATGGCCCCTATCCCCCCCCCCGCCGAATCCGCCAGTGCTTCGGAATAATCATAGCTTCCACCACCAGGACTCACTCAGAAGTCAAAACTCGCCTTTACCACTTCCCTTATCATTATTCATTTCCATATCGCTTGGACTGGTCTTCAATTTCGTTCTATGTCAGCATGAAGAGACCACTTCGCATTTCCTACCGTCTGAAGACTGATAACTCCACTCTTAACTCGTCGAGAGCCAGGCAGTGTCTGTTCGGACATGTTGTATCGCGTTTCCGGGCGGCGCCGCCGACGGCTGAGTAGAAGCCGACAGCAAATGTAGCGCCTGTGGCGGCCACAGCTCGCGGTCGCGGCTGAATAGTGAATATCGAGGGGTTCTGGAAAGAAAGCCAGCGCCGCGTCCGCCGGCAGTCTGAATAGGCTGGAGCCGGCGGCTACAGCGATGACACGTCACCGCGATCGGTGTGTGAAGAAGAGAGAGAGGAGAGAGAGGAGAGAGAGAAGAGAGAGAGGGAGGAGAGGAGGGAGAGGGAGAGAGAGCGGCGGAGAGAGCGGCGAGAGATAGAGCGCGAGAGAGAGCGCGAGAGAGAGCGCGAGAGAGAGCGCGAGAGAGAGCGCGAGAGAGAGCGGCGAGAGCGAGCGGCGAAGGCGAGCGGCGAGAGCGAGCGGCGAAGCGAGCGGCAGAGCGAGCGGCAAGCAAGCGGCGAGAGCGAAGCGGCAGAGCGAAGCGAGGGCGAGAGCGAGAGCGAGCGGCGACGGCAGCCGCTCCGTTCCCGCCGACACTCGGCTCCACTCAGACCGGCTACATTCCGCGCCGCTGGCTATACCGGGGCGGGCGGGCACGCTGCTCTCGGTGTGTTTAAGGACGTTACGTGACGGGGCAGCCGGGCGCGGGGATCAGGCTTTCGCAGATGGCAGGAATAAGCACAGCGCTGTGCTCTGTTGGATAATGCCGTCAGGCTGAAGGGGTGTGCAAAAATCTGATCACGCTCGTGATCCTCTTAGCGATGGTACTGCTCGTGCCAGTCTGGATAAGGTGTGGCGTCGGGTCTTGGGTACTCACTTGGCGTGCTGCTGCTTGTTAAGCGATGCACGCGTCTGATGCAGGAGTTTCTCTATTATAGGGGTTAAGTTGCTCTAAAAACCGGACAAGCTACAGCAAGGAGTGCTCGTGTTGAGCGTCAAGTAAAAGTCAGTGCTTATTGAACATACTTAAACACGTTTGGCTCAAAGATTTGTTCTGGGTGCCAGGGACTCTTCTCCTTTAATCAACGAATGCGCATGTGGAGAAATATGTCTCTCACCTGCAATAACAACTTCTGAACCTGATTGGCATTGGCCAAGCTCCTCAAGATTGCTGATGAGCCAGCTTTTGATGCAATTACTCTTGGGTCATCAAAAACTTCCCGAATCTGCAGATTGCTCCTCAGGCTATCTCTGGTCATGACTTCACGACTAACCCCAGATGACTCCAGGGCTGAGCAGACCGTGCTCCGGCTTTAAAACACGCTAAACTTTCGCCACTGAACTATGCTGGTGAGCTGAAATTGCCAGGGCGTTCGGTGAGCATCAGGGTCGACGCACGCTCAGCGATGGGACCTGATCTCAGAGTTCCATCCACTCGAAGGCTCTGACTAAGTTTATGAAAAAGACGTGTCTGTCTTCTACCCAAGTGACAAGGACTGCAGCGCTAACATGTCTGCCCTCTCTCCTCAGTGTCACGGTATCGGACGGCGCCGTGCTCCTGTCCTGGAGTTAACAGGCGCTAACATGTCTGCCCTCTCTCCTCAGTGTCACGGTCTGGGACGGCGCCGTGCTCCGGTCCTGGAGTTAACAGAGGGAGAAGAACGCCTGGCGCTGACGGAATACCAAAACGATGACCACATGGACGAGCTGAGTGACGACGAGGAGCATCTGGTGGTGTTTGACACACGAACTTAGCGTTTAGAGGCTGGAGCCCGGCCAGCTGAGACGGAGGGCATGTCCCGTTCGCCGGCTAATGATACTATTTTTGTACAGCATCTTGCGTGTCAGGCGCGACGTCAACCTCGGGCCGGCTGTGTATGTTCTCCGCTACCGACAGATAGCACTCATCTAACGTTTTTGTGTGATGAAACTCGTCGAGGCTTTCATCGGATTTCCATTTGTGATAAACGACGGTTTTCTGTTTGGCTTTGCGTGTGTGAAGCCTTTTGATGGTGATTGATGCTGGAACTATCAAGGTCTTCAAAGCTTATTTCGCTGCTCCAATGCAAAATAAAATTTGCCCAGAGAAGGGCAATGTGCATTCCACTGAACCTTTCCGATATCGGGAAATATGCCACACGGGTTTAGCTGAAGCACTTATCGAGAGGGAAATGCATAATGCAGATAGCTGGGTTTCCAATGCATAATGTATGATGCGGCGACTGTTCTCAGTTCATTGTTTTGCCTTTGTGTGCGATGTTCGTAACATTTGCGCGTCAGTCTGTGCTGGTTTTAAGAGCGTGCGTGTGCTGTGCTGAGGGATGTCGAGAGTGGCACCGAGGTTGTTCTGATAAACAGACGCCTATCAGCTGATGAAGCGGTCGATGTTGTAAGTTCTGTGGTCAGTGCTGTATACCCTCTCCACTGGTGCCGGGGTCTGTCGTATTCTACGGGCCTTTGTGAAGCTGCTGATATTGACCAGTTTCCCCAACAGTGGCATTCATGAGCACCGGAGCTGCACACTATCGTCAGCAGTTCCATACTGCTGCTGCTTCAGCATGACGAGCTCCGAAAGACTGTGGTCCCACGCCTGATGTCTCGAGATGGGGGTGGCATGCAGTCAGCTGAATTATCCCCTCTGATGCTATTGATTGCGCCTGCTGGACGTATTTGATCTGCAGACCCACCGACGGAGGCATGAGAACATAAATGCTCAGATTACCTGTGTTCTGTTACAGTTGTGTGCCGTATACGCAGTTGTCGATATCGATAATGTCTTCTCGGAAACGTGTTGCGCTCCTATTCCGTACGGTCTATTGCGGCTAGACGAGTGACGTTGCTGGTGTGTTTCGTGACATCTGTTGTCTGTCGCTGCTGTTGGGAAACTATATATGCTGAATACATGCGTTGGTATTGCAATTTACAACACCCATGATGTGAAAAATGAGGCGAGGAACTGTTTCTATTTTTAAAAACGATCTTACTATCGAGCGCTTTGACCTGGCATGACCAACATATGACAAATGATAAGTACGCACCGCCCCGTGCCTATATATCGTGCAGGTATCTGCAGTAGAGTTCGACATGGCTGCACTTTTCCTTGGCCTAGCCACCCGACAGCCACTCCCAAATATAAATGGTTGTGAGGATTTTTGTAAATTCATATTATGTGTTTATTTCCAGTCTACTGCTACGACAACATGCCAAGGCTTCTTTAACCATGTTGGTATGTGAGATTGATGCAAAAACACAGATCACAGACCGTAACATGTATCGCACGCCACAGCCGTGTACTAGCTCGCAAGCCATGATCTAAATTTGCCAGTCCGGTCGCACCCCAAACTTAGCCATGGCGTTCGGCTCCAAGCCACTGCAAGGGATAGCTCCGCGCTCATGTAGAACTCTATCTGCAGTTTGAATATGGCAACTATGTACTCCCTCTTCCAGCTCAACAATAGCGCCAAGAGTTTGTGAAGTTGTGACAATTCTATCACTGCGATGCAAAAGCATGGGCTCGAGTAACTGCAGCATAAGTAAAATTCTTAAAATGAAAGCGCTGTGTAAACCCAGCACATCATCTAATGTGTAATATCCATCTCAGCACCAAGCCCGCCGGTAAACCCAGCACATATTGATGTGTTAATATCCATCCAGACCAAGCCGCGCAACCGAGCAATCACTCTGATGTGAATATCCATCCAGCACCAAGCCGCCGGTAACAGCCATACGTCCATCTAATTGTGTTAATATCCGATTCGTCAGCACCAAGCCCGCGCTAAACCCAGCAGCATCATACTCTCGATGTGTTAATTCCATCTCAGCACAAGCCCGCCGGTAAACCCAGCACATCATCTAATGTGTAATATCCATCTCAGCACCAAGCCCGCCGGGTTTGGTGCTGAACTTTGTTGGAGCTGACTTCTGTAGCTCCGGTACAAAGTAAACATCTGTGGTATACTTATAGCAACTCAAACCCAAATCAAATGGATATTTCCATCTCCGGAGGATTTATAAAAAACAATTTAAACGAATAGAGGAGATTAACAATCATGTATGCTCACTGGCAGATCCAGGGGGTATAATGGGGCAAATTTCATGATTCCACGACAGATCGACAAAAAATCACGCCACCACATTTTTTATTTTGACAAAATTTGGCTATTGGGTTCTTTTGTGCCTTAAAGTCGATGGTGGCATCGCCAGACACTTAGGTCAACGGTTCTCGAGATATAGTCTCCGACATTTTTGCGAGGTCACGCTGCAGGGTAATATTAGGAGGCCTGTAGCTCTAAAACCAATCAACATAATTCATCATATAGGCATATTTTCGTGACTGCAATGAACTGGGCGACACGTTGGTCATCTCTGATTTGTAAAATATGGACTTTTGATTTTGTGATAACGTCATATTTTCCCATTTTTGCACCTATACCCCTTCCCCCTAAAAACAAAAAACATATTTTTTTGTTTCATATACTATTTATCTCGAAATATGTAAAAAAATAAAGGTATTATTGCTAAAAATATTTTATTTATTTTGTGAATACTTAAGTTTTGTATTCTTAAATATTAACCCTCGTCCGGGTAAGGCAAAATCACTGCGTGTCCGGGTAGGGGGGTTGGTACGACCCCCTCCCCCCTTGGTGTTTCGCCCCTAATTGAGCTAGAGCTTCGATAAAAAAATGAGCGTGCTGCTTGTGACAAGAGGAAGCCATTGACACTACATTTTAATGTCATGGGTCAAGAGGTGACCTCTGAGGTCAGGGGAATAACCCAAATGTCACAAATCTATCACACAAAAAATGTGTGAAAATTGAATTATGATCGAGCCAAAAGGGTGAAAGAGCATCTTAGTATGCATAATACATACCAAATTCGAAATCATCGTCACAAAATGACATACAAACGGCAAAATTATTACAAGGTCATGTCAGGTCATCTGAGATCAGTGACCTCGGTTGACCTGCGAAAGCGCATGACTCCAGTGGAACATATAATTATATCAAATGAATCCCAGATTTTAAATCAACGACACAAGCTGTCCTAGAATCGGCCAGAAGCCAAAACAGTCACCAGAGGTCATCGGAGGTTAGTGACCTCGGTTGACCTAAGAAAAGGTCAGTCGAGGTCATAATCTTAGCAGAAACCATAACTTTCACCTGGAAACATCTTTGTATATGCCCCTGAATAAAAAACACCCGGAAATTGCACTTGTAACAAGGATCGATGCTACGGGACGCCAGTTGCGCCTGACATGACCTTGAGAAACACATCATAGGTCATAGGTCATGCAAATTGTAGTTTGAAATGTTCAGGGTATGTGTATCAACTTTTTATTTTGTATTTATTTTTTATCAACTTGTTCAAAAGAAGGGTTTTGGAAAGTTGCAATGTAATCGGTTGATAACTACGTGAGTTATTTTGGGAAAAAATAAAAGGGGTGGTAAATCCACCTACCTCCTACCCGGGTGAGGGCTAAACAACATTTACTAAGAACTTATTAAAGATAGATTTAAAATAGGAATGAAGGTTATGTGATTCAGCTCGCCCATTTATATAGTCAAAATGTTAAAAAAAAAACTTTTTTTGAAATTTTAAAGCGGAATTTTAAATGCATATCAACAATACCAAGCAAAATGTCAAAGTGATATCTTTGTTTTTGAATTAGGAACTTATGGCTCCTAAGTATGGCAACTGATATAATATTTGTATTGCGTTTTTGGGCTTTAAATATTTGATGCAGACAAAGAAATACCAACGTTGTACTTCTGAGACAAAACTGGATTACAAACACTTATTTTATTCATATTTATCAATTACAAATCATGATTTCATGTGACCTGACCTTGACCTGAGCTGGAAACTAGCTTCACTTAAATGAAGTCCGACGGTAAAATGACTAAAACCATCGAATCATACGAGTAAAGTCGCCTATAAACATGTGTCCACATGACGTTTGTAGATATTTTCTGCATAGTGACCTTTTGTGACCTGACCTTTCCTTGACCTTTGCCAACAATCTAATTAGCTTATTTAGAATGTGTATCTTACCCTTGTGAGCACTTCGGGTGATGATGGTCGCAATCAAAGGCTTTGGATGGAAAGTATACTTATACCATAAACTGAAATACCTCGATGTTAACCTCTGACCTGACTTGACCCGCCATGTGACTTCAATTTTAACAATTTCGAGTATGATTTATTAATGAGAGCTTTCCGATCCCGCTTTGTCCTCACTCACATTGCAATTATTGGTTCCGGAGATAACGAGAGGGCAATATTACCCCCCACCTCTCCTTCCTTGGTCAATGGCATTCCGCTGAGACCCCAGTCAATGCCGGGTTAATTGTATGTAGGTATTGAGGTTCACGTCAGCCCCCCCCCTCCCAGCCAAATTGTCTTGGACGGGTCCCTGCCCTAGGCTACCAGAAATGGATATGGCGTGTCCCTCGCTCCCTATTGAGAAACGTATACTGCACGATTCACGATTCTCACCACTGGCCCTATTGTTCCCGCCGCTACTGCGGCTAGCCTAACAAAGGACATTTCCCTGCGCGCGAGCGGCTGTAGCCTGCAGTATACCCGGTGCAGGGGGACGGTGCTGGGTGGCGGCGCCTGCGAGTGCCCTGCGATTGGCGCGTATCACACCCCGGCCGGGTCGATTGTCCGCCGCTCACCACCGCAGCCACCGCCACGCAGCTGACGCGCAAACAGGCTGCCGCAGCTCTGCCCCGAGACCAGCAGCGCACTAACAAGGCCGACCCACCACCAGAGCTTCCGGAAACTGCCCTCCTCCGCCGTACACACACACACACCTGCACACACACACATACACACACACACACACACACACACACACACACACACACACACAACACACACCGCACGCAACGCACGCAACGCACAACATGACACACAGTCACACCACACAGCACACACACACCACATACACACACATACACACACACACAAAACATACACACACACCACACAAACACACACAAACACACATCACACACACACATACACGCACGCACGCACGACGCCGCAACGCACGCACGCATATCACTCACGCACCACAGCACGCACGCACACGCACGCACCGCACGCCCACACACACACAAACACACATGCACACACAACACTTCAACGCACACAGCATCCTAGCGAGTCTAAGATAGCAGACCGCACGCACGCACGCAGCACGCACGCAACAGCACGCACGACGCAAAGCACGCACGCACGAACGCAAGCACGCACGCACGCACGACGCCGCACTAGGGTTTCATGGTAACCAAATTTTGTAAACAAAAAAGTGTGACCGATTGGTAAATCGGTCGGTCAGGCTTGTACATTTTTGAAAACACTTTTTCGGTTCAGTGAGAAGCTTGATCTTAACCATTCACTTTTTGTCACATTTTTACCCATTATTATTTCTATATCGAACAATTTCATACCAATTTGCTCGAAATTCAATGTTAATGTAAATGTATTTGGAGTCTCGCTTGTGCATCCACTATTTTGTTTGCAAATGTAATTTTAGTTCTTTTCACAATTATAATGTCTTTTTGGAAAAATGTACATTTGCGTGTATGAATTATGATGTTTAACAAAGCAAATTTTTGCCATAGTGAGTATAAATAAATATACTATTTGAAAATCGGTCAAATCTTGGAAATGTTGGCCTTTAAACCAAAAATCGGATCAATATTTGCACACAACCAAAATGCCTGCTGTTCGGTTTGGATTGTGTTTTGGTCAGGAATTTTCAGGAAATTCATATCACTCCACGCAACACACACAAACACACACACACACACACACACACACACACACACACACACACAAAGACACACACACACAACACACACACACACACACATACACACACACACATACACACACACACACACACACACACACACCGCACACAGTGGCGACGGTGGCAGTGATGCAGTCGGACTCCACCGACTGACCGACCGACACAGACCGACTGTAACCCTGCCTTGGTGACTGCTCTACACCCGACTGTAAACCTGCCTTGGTGACGCTCTACACCCAACAATGGGAGGGACATCTCATCAGCTGACGCAACTCAGGTCACGAAGGTGTGCGGCGACCGGCTGCTGCAGGCTCGTGTGGTGAGCTCACTGTGGTCGGTCGGATCGGCGGGGACGCACCTCAGGTACGAGGTGCGCGCCGACGCTGGCTTGGCAGCTCGTGTGGTGAGCTCACTGATGGTCTGGTCGGACGGGGGACTGTGACCGCCCTGAGTCCAGTATCTAAGTCGGAGGTCGACGCAGACGTGGGTGAGCTCACTGATGGTCGGTCGGAATCGGGGACGCACCCAGGTACGAGGTGCGCGGCCGACCGCTGGCTGCAGGCTCGTGTGGTGAGCTCACTGATGGTCGGTCGGATCGAGGGACGCACCTCAGGTCACGAGGTGTGCGGCCGACCGCTGGCTGCAGGCTCGTGTGGTGAGCTCACTGATGGTCGGTCGGATTGGGGGATCAACAAGTGGCTGGGTCGCGCGCGGACAACAAATGAGCTTCTCTCCTGTCCGCCGGGCCGGGGCCCGTATTTCTCCAGAGTGGTTCCCGGGAAGGCTGGCTGTCTGCCCTCCGCCCGCTAGACGCCTGCCACGCGGTCAATGGTCCGCTGCAGGGTCCTGCTAATGGTGCAGCAGGCCCTCCACCCTAAGACGGCTTTCGCGGCGAGGCCTAACAGGCGCCATTACGTAAATGGGGCGGCGGAATGGATTGACAAACGGACCAGCACGCACAAGTGTTTGTGTGGCCACACATGCCTTGCTTTTTCAAGATAAATTGTGATGAAAATGAGTTTTCAGACAGCTGAAAAACAAAACTGGGCAAGTCCATTTGCTTCATGCTTTTGGGACATGGTGTCTTCGGACATTTGTATGCTAAAAAAACATTTCAAAAGAAAGCATCACATGTTCAATAGACAACAATGCGTTAGACATGTCTACGAGGCGTTAGACATGCGAATCGTCTTTAACACGCTGGTGACGTTCAAGTCTTTCTAGTGTTCGAGACATTGGATTGTTTTCTCTTCGAGCTTATTGCCATCCTGGACCTTTTTTACATAACAGCATTTGTTCGGTTTCCAATCGCTGGTATTGCTAAACTCGCTCATCTCCATCATCTATGGTTTTTTTTGAAGCACGTACGTAAAATACCTATGCTTTTCAGCAATGCAATAAGCTGATATCACGTCTCCAGGAAGAGCTGTTTAGTGGCGTTTCAAGGGTTAAAAATGTGGAAAATTAAGTGGTGTAAACGATTGAAAAGTAAACGCATCTTTTTATCCACTTAACATGTTTATGGCGAATTTCAACAACACGCAAGATCATACCAATGACCTATAAGCCAGGCCTCATCCAACTGCCTAAAAATGTATTCACCAGCCAACACATGCATGTTATTGGCTTCGCCAGGCTTATTAGACCAATTAACTACCAGCCCTGGGGCTGGGAATCTGGCGACCACAGATCCCTTGGTTCGCTTTTAATTAGCGTGCTGTGCGGCAACATCGAGGGCTCACGTGTCCACCTAGCACGGCGCCAGCCCCACAACGGTGTAGTTATCAAAGATACAGACAGGTGGCGTGCTGGCACGGCCCTTGGCGGAACTAGTACCGGGTAGGGCCCTCCACGAGCTGACAGTCGCTGATAGAGACTGTCAGCAGGTGACGGA
>VOPJ01009240.1:0-10568 GCA_014673585.1 Semibalanus balanoides
TCGCGTGGTCCTTAGAGAGAAATTAGGGCACTCCGGGCCCTATTTCCAAAGGGGGCCCACTGGCCAAGGGGGCACGTACGGACCTTTAGCTTTTGCCCCCCCTTGGGTACGCTTATTGATATAGTACACTCAAACAAAAAACTTTGCAATTATATGAAAACAATAAATCATGGTAAGTAATAGGGGAGTTTTTTAAACATGTCCAATCCTAAGTCTGATCCAATATGACAATGTTGACCGCAAAGTGTTCGAGAAGTCCAAATCAACAGCAACACACCTGCCTGATATTTTTTCATACTATTACTTATCGTTAAAAGTATGAAAGTCAACGTGCTATAGGGTAATGGTTGCAAATTTTGTGAAAATAATTATCTGCCTTATCTGAATTGGCCCCAATGGGTATGGGTCACAATATTATGAATTTGAATGGGTCTGGTCTGGGTCTGGGCTTGGTGTTCATGGGCTTCGGCTGGGCTGGGCTTGGGGTTTGGGTACCCATGACAATCTCTGCTTTGCAGCACGTCTCACTTGAATAGAATGTGTGGTGGTGACTTATAGGCCTTCGCCTTGAGTTGATCGGGGTTCGTTTTGAAGGTGTGGGATAAACTGATAGCATGCAGTTCATCTTTCCTGATTGGTTAGGTCGGCCCTAAAAATGAGCGCATCAGACTATGTCATCAGTCGCGAGTCTAGACAATTGTACTAGGAACGAAAACTATACACGAACAGCGCAGTAACGAATAGTTTCCCACGAAGTCCCTGTCTTCCTCAGTGTCCAAGGCTACATCGCAACACATTCCGTTTTTGGTAATACAAAAGTTGCTGATAACACATACCTGTGCCATCAGCTGCTTATTTACTTTTTGTCCACCTGGAGCCTCCTTGTGCTTCGATCGAAACCAGTTGGAATTTACAAGAGAATGTATCTTTTTCGTGGAATATATTCCTGACATATTCAACAGAAGTCTCTGTCTTTTGCATCTGGAGCGGGACATACCCTGTTCACATTTAGCTCCAATGTATCTGATATCTGCCCGGATGCCTGCTGATCTGGTAGCGGCACACGTCTGTGCTGTGGAAGGCGTGCAATGCTGAGTGCACACCCCTACGGATCTACAGAAGGTTAGCAGTGGCTCCGCTGCTGCCGCCGCCGACATCTCCCGCTGCCTGCGAAACGCTCCTCTGGCCGATATCAACCGAGTCGATCCTGCCGAGAGAGGCCCATCTCTCCCGACTGCGTGTCCAGGCCAGAGCCGAAACTCGAAACTAGCCACGTATTTGGGAGGCAATTTCAGCCGGACCTGCTCCTCACCCCCCCCCCCCCCATCACCGCCCATGGGCGCTGCCCGTGGTCCTCCCAACCATGCACATCTACATACTAAGTGAATGCCAGCAACGGCAGAGTGTGGGGGGCTACCAACACATGACACAGTCACACCACTGTCAGGCTGGATGGTGACGGTGGTGGTTACCCCTGGCACACCCTGACCACTGCCGCTATAACCCGCCCCCGCCGCGCCATTGCACGCCCCGCCGCGCCATTGCACGCCCCCGCCGCGCCACTGCCCGCCGCCGCCACCGCGCCGCTGCAAGTCATCCAGCGTCATCGTTACAGGGCGCTGCCACGAGCGTGCGATGGCAGCTCAGCCGCGCCGCCGCTGTCGCACCATGATACGGCTGCTCTCGGTGACTGCGCGGTTCGTTAGTAGGGGTCGGACTCCGCTGGGGCGTAGGAACTCATTTGAAGTTGGGGGCACCACTTCTCTCACCACACTCACACCATAGTCAATTATTTTTTAAAAAAATCGTTTTTTGATAATTTTGGGATCTTTTATTTTTTTAATCCGAGATTGTCATTTTGTAGACTTGTCATGTTAGCGTGTTTTAACGTTTTGTATTGGCAAATTTGCTTTAAAACTAGATTTCCTTTCACCGATTTTTCCAACATTTAGCTGTTCACTCACACGCAGTTGTTTGCCATGTGTGTAGATATCGAACCTCAACTACAGCACTCCATGCGTGAATTAAATTTAAAAAATAACCACTGTGGTTAGAGTTAACACCATGGTCGTGTGTTGCAATTTTGTGAGTGTAGCTCAGACAAAAATGATGATACTGGGATGATGATGGATGATTTCAGTATCAACGAACACTCTTTTAATGTCAAGCTATATTTATTTTATACCATTTGATGCATATAACACCTCGGTAGAGCAATTCATTAATGCACATATCGCAACTAATTTGACAATGTCAAACTTTGCCGGACATACTTTTTTTTAAAGGCTGCACATATTAAGAACAACTCAACTTAAGAATCCATAAGTGTAAAACAATGTTTTCGAGAACATCTAAATGTGCAAGATTGGAAAGTGCCGAGTAATGCGCGTTTTTCCGAAGCTATATGGCGAGTTTCGGGCGGCGCGCGATGTCCCTGGTGACCCAACGCACCCGGTGCTGTGCCGGCGTGCTGGTTGGGAGGGACATAGATCGACACTTTGTATTATTTGTTGACATTATCACCCCCCCAGAAACGTGCCAACATCTTATCAGTGAGGGCGTCCATGTTCCTCGCACCGCCACGCACGATCCAGCACCCGGGTGCATCGGGTCGACCGGAACGTCGCGCGCTACCCAAAACGCACGATATGGGTTGGGAAAACCCAACATTACTCGGCTCTACCCAATCTTGCCCATTTTGATGTTCTTGGAACATTGTATTTACACTTATAGGTGTTTACTGTAAGGTGCTCTTAACATGTGCGACCTATGAACATTGTTGACGGCCGACACAAGTTTGAGACCGTCAAGTTAGTTATCTTTGTATATGCATCAATCAACTGCTTTACCGAGGCACTATATGTATCAAATGGTGTACAATAAATATGGTGTGTTATTCAAGGGGTGTTCAATGTTCATAGATACTGAAACCATCCATAATTATCCCAATATCATCATTTCCGGCCAAGATACCGTCTATAAACTTAAGCGTTTTCCTATCGCCACGATACAAAACTAGTCAAGCAGGCAACGCAATACTTTGTGCTTAAAGCTGGAGCTTCCCGACTGCTTAACCCGCGCGTTACTGGGGTATTTCTGTAAGCGAGTTATGGGGGGGGGGCTATTTATAGCCCCCCTCTGATCTCCGAAACTACTGGATGGATCTTAAAAATTCGAGCGGCATTCGATAGCCCTATCAAATTTGTTGAGGAAAACCTAATATTGTTATCCTCGGGGTCACCGATGACGTCACAGGTCACGTCAAATAAAAAATGTTTGAACGTGACATCAAAGTCCGGTAGTCGGCATTTTCGCGCAAAAATGCGATATTTAACGCACAATAAGTTGGTAAATCGGTATGATTCTTGCATCTGACACTTCTAATTACCATTCTAAGCTATTTTTGACCTTGGGTCAGGTCAAGGTCATCGGGTCAACAAGGTCAAATTGAAGATTACGGTATTTAGGAGTTGTCACATGTTATTGGTTTAGTTTATCGATTGACGCGAAAAATGACCTTAGGAACATGATTTTTTCCTACAATTGGAAGAAAAAAAAACAAACGGAAATGCACTTTTTGCTTATTGTTATAACAGTAAGGGGTCAATTTTGTCTTTGAAAGGCTGTCATAGTCATTTTTAAAGATATTGGAATTCAAACTTGCTAACAACATTCATTGGGATCACTCAACTACTAATTCCGGTTTTTTGAATTAAACTTTTTTTTGAAAATGTTAAAAACAAACAAAATGTTTTGGTTTTCAAAATTTTTGAATTTGAAATTTTTCAAAAATCAGAGATGCAGTCTGATAGCATGTATATACGGTCTTTTGGTGTATACAATTGGTTTATCTTTAACTGTACATTTGGGACAGGTTTCCGCACACCGTCATTTTCAACAAAAAACGCAGAACATGACGTCATCTGAGTCATTTCCGGTTGGACCATATAGGCCACCTCTTTTTCCTCGGGGCAGAATGTGTCAATTGATACGGGACAAGTACTGAAAGTTTTGGTCACGATACCGACGTTGGTTTAGGAGATATTGCAGAATAACGGGAGGGGGGGCTATAAATAGCCCCCCCCCAGTAACTCGCGGTTTAAAGGGAGTGTGTCTACTCACATCGGTCATGTGGATTTAATGACACTGGTCCTTAGAACAGTTTCTGAATTTAGCCATATACTTCATTTCTCCAGATTCACTCTAGTTGCTAAGATATTTCAAAATTCCCAAGATGATGGTGGCAACCCAAATTTTTTGATATTCGCCAGATAAATTTCGGTACTAGAAGAATTGCCCTTATATAACAACGCTAGCATTTATATATCGTTAACGCTGGCCAATAGAAAACGGCTCGTGCGCGCTGATAGCAGCTGCCGGACAGAGCCTCGATAGCTATTTTACATTGTTCGTATGGGGTTGTTTATTGTCTTTGATGCGCCATTCTAGATAACATCTTCTTTACTCTGCTTATAGTGGCGATCGCTTATAGATTTAGAAACAAAACAATATACAAAACATAATATCGTAAAAATTAAACTAATGAGGCTCCAGACGTGAATTTTGTTGCATCAAATAAACAAACCAATAGCTTCTTATCGTAATAAAAATGTAGGGGAGAACGGGGCACGTTCTGTCACGGGGCATATTATGTCAGCGGGGTTTCCTCGTGAGCTATCCACCGCAGGTATATTGTTGTTTCATAACATATGTTCCGTTGTGCTTGCAGTGGCCCGGTACTATCAAAGCAACAACATGCCTGCGAAGATTGTCTCAATTTGGAAAAGTTTGTTTTTCAACAGAAATCCAAACTTTTTATAAGTGAACAAACTTTGAGTTTGGTGGCATCCTCAGATAATTGTATAGTGTCTTTGATGCTGTCAAATGGGCTTATAGGAAATGTCTGAGAAACATTGTGCTGAGCATTATTCTGCCCTTCTCAAGTTTTCAGTAAAAAACGAAAAAGTGGTGACTGTGTCGAGTGGGGAAGGTTCTGTACACAATCTGGGGCGGTTCCCGTCACTGAATCTGTTCATGATTCCTAGTGTTCGCTTTAACGGATCATAACAATGATTGCCTGTTGTTTACAGATATGGTGAACCACTACAAGCGTAAACGGAATCGGGGGTGCCAATGCAGTTCACGAGCGGCAGATATTACGTTAAACTGCGGGGGCGATTCTGCGCCCAGAGTCTCGAGACCGCTAGGCGTTTCGATGGGAGAACCACTCGATTCGTCGTGGACAAATCTTTCTTTTTGTACACAAATTATTTTTTGTTTTCAAACAATGGGGGGCGGGCAACACACTCGAAAATATTGGATGTTTTTGAAAGTTATTGTAGCCATGTTTCGACACGTTTTCATACAAAAGCGTTTTTGAGCTTCTTTATGTCATGGTTTTAATGCATGAAAAGGAAAGTTCAAAATGAAAAATCATATGCGTACTAGGGACTCTGATTCGTGCATGTAACCAGAAACGAAAAATGGAGTGTTTGGGATCGTATACTAGCCGTCATTTTCTACACTAATGAGGTGGCGGGAATGAATGAAACCTTCCCCCGCGGGAACTGACAAATGACTGTTGGTGATAAGGAAGTTGCCTCTCAATGACATAAGAATGTGCCCATCAGGTACAGAAGTGCCCGTTATGGGGGCAGTTTGTAAATGTCATGCCACCTTATGACACTCGGTTCGGAAAGAACAGTGAGATAACTTGACTCCTTAATACGTTTGAAGCTTTGAATGTATGTAACAGTTTGGAATAGTATCATTCCAACTTTGAAAGTGTGCCGCCAGGGCCAATTAAACAAGAAGTGACAGAAGTGCCCGGTCTCCCTATTGAATTTTCAAGAAGAGAGGCACACTTTCTTAAACTATCCATCATCATTGTTTTAATATTTTGAAGCACTTTTTTTCAAATATGTTGGTTTTAAATGAAAGATTCAAAAGGATAGCGCATCCTAAATTTGCTTCGATAAGTGTCATCTGGCGGCCGGCGCTGGAACACACTGTTATGGGAGGCGCGGCGTCAACAAAGGTACATGGCTGAAACGGCACTAATCGATCGAAACTGATAAAAGTTCAAACTAACAAATGACATTTGCTTAGAATCCGCAATAAAATCGAGGCAGCATGAGAAGAAGAAAAAAATGAAAACACGTGTCAAAAAGGCACTCTAATGGACAATCATGGAAAATTACATACCATAATATGCATTTATTACTGATGAATGTCTTCGAAAAAATAATGGGAACATTATTACCTTGCTTCTGTATTCGCAAAAAAATAATTGTCAACCTTCTTATGTCTTATGTGATCGGCTTATAGTATTTTTCATAAATTTACATTTTCATTACATTCTTTACCTACCACACGTGATTTCTGTTGTACTTTCATGGTTGTGAAAACCCACAGTATGGGTCCAAACAAGGAAGCGCAACACTTAACAAAAATAAAATACTGTAGTAGTTTTGATAAGTGTTCTTGGGATATTAGGAATTTAATTGAAATATAAACATTGGAACAAACATGGGAATTTCCGAACAGTGAGATCACATTCGCAGCAGAGAACAAGCACAACAGAGAAAATTGGGACGAGAAGAATCTGCCAGGGCCTGTTTCTGAGTCACATCTCGTCACGATGACATGCCTGACTATGTTCTCAGCGGTCACTGTGCATGTGAGGCGTGACCAAAAGACTGTCCACGTCACAAAACTGCATAGATGCAACGACAAGAAGTCTGGCTATTTTCAAACTACAACGATAATGGAAAAAAATTACGTCCATTTTCATGACGTCGGAAGGATTATATATATATATATATATATATATTATATATATTTATATATATTTATATATATATTATATAATATATTATAATATATATAATATATTATATATATATATATATATATATAATATATTATTTATATATTACTATATATATGTATACATATTTATAAATTATATATATATATATATTTTATACTATAATAACTATGTACAGGCAAATTTAAGAATTCAGGCATTTTATATATTGCCTAGGTACTCTATAGAATGTCCAGGCGGTCAGGCATTCTATAGAATGCCTAGCTGGTCAGGCTTTCTATAGAATGCCTGGATATGTGTGTTTTTTACATGACTTATTTTATATACCAGTAAAACGCCTTTTTGGTCAATGACCGAACGGGAGCGCTCTGGAAAAGCTAAACAGTTCTGAAATGTGAAACGGTACGGGAGCACACGTGCAAATTGACTGTGTCCCAAGGATGAATAGAACGTCCAATAGTCTTACCATGGTTATGCCCTAATATGCAGAACGTATAGGACCAGAAATGTGCTTAGATCCCAAAAACGGATCCCAGGATCTGATATCTGGGATCTGAATCCCGGATCCGCTGGGATCACAGATCTACCTTCACAATTTGTTGATGGATCCATTGGGATCATAGCATAGATCCGTCTTCAATGTTGGTCGACAGATCCGCCGGGATCCGATATAGCAGGCACCATTTTGCACTGGGATCCACTGGGACCCCAGATCCGCCATTATACAGATGTGTATTTTGGGAATCCATTTTTTAAGTAACTGTCGGTACTTGTATTTCGTTGTAGTTGAAGCTAGCATGTGCTTATGCCTTTGAGTTAGATTTTGTCGAGAAATACTATAATTATGGCACGATATATAAGTCGGATCCTGTCGGATCCGAGATATGTTGGGATCAGAGATCTATTTTCATTATTGATCATGGATTCACGTGGGATCTAAGATCCGTTGCAAAATTTAGTCGAGGGATCCACTGGGATCCTAGATCCACTGTTGTAACTTGTCGTGGGATCTAGCGGGATCATAGGACAATAGGACATAGATCACACATTGCGTTTTGTCGAGAGTTTCTCTGGCTGGGATCATAGATCCTACTTTCAGATCCATGCAAATGTCTGATAGGAACCAGGGGCAAGGCCAGGATTTTGCGACGGGGGCTAACCAAAGCGGGCCCGTTAGCATTGGCTGATACCCCCCAAATAAACAAACAAACATGAATTTATTTAGTCTCCTAATTTCTATTCCAGTCCATTTGAGACCACTCAACTGCATGGAATGCATTTTGCAAATTATAAATCCAATGGTTTTAAAACGGTTACGTTTGTGGGAAAAGGACCTTATTACTCTATAAATTTCCAGAACAGCAGAAGGTATTGGCTATTTCAGTTTAAAACCAAAACAAATGTAAAATATTCCCAACTAGCTGCGTGGCCGGAGGTGTACCTGGTGTCCCTCGCTTCCACTCATGCCTTGCGGATTCCGCGGCGGCGGCGTGTCTGTCTAACGAAGTTTCTCTTGATGCCTTTTTTTTCTTCTGACTATGCTGGTGGCCGGGGTGTTTCCTGTGTCGCTTCCCATTCGTGACTGGCGCGCGGCGGCGGCGGTGGCGGGCGGCGGCGGTGGCGGTGCGTGGCGGCGGTGCAGAAGAATGAATGTTTGCTGATGAAGCAACCTAGCCTGGCAGAAAGGCTAATTGAATCATTTTAATATTGGTGACTGGGGGGGGCTCCCACTTGCCATCAATTTAACTGCTATTTGAATGTTTGCCCTTGAATAACTAAGAAGTAAACGAATTGCTCCTGGGTCAGCTCCTGATCTATGCCTCTATTTTTTGCACTAATCAGTCACTGACAGATATACAAATGTATTGTTATGTGGCTAATGCTTTCCAAGGGTGGAAGTGCTCTGCACTCTAGACTCACATGATAGACATGTGTCTTTCAATAAAACATGCTGCAATGCCAATCAAAGCCGGTCACAACTTGCCTGCATGGGGAAGTCAACTTATTAATATTATTTTGCAATGGTATGCAAGACCCATTCCAAGTTCCTTCCTGTGTGCAGAATATTATACTAAATACAGCATAATATTAAATCAGGCATGTTCAGGTTTGTCCACTAGTGTGAACTATGAAGAATTAAGATCGCTTAAATTTGTTAACAGCCTTCCTTGTCACTGGAGGGGTGAACTAATCATAGATACCAACCTGGCATTTGATATCCATGTCAAAATACCTACCTATATCACTGATCACTGCAAACATATTTAACCAAGTAGGTACATTTAGCACAAACGCATTCATAACAATAGACATTTGTGACGAACATGTAACATAATAAATTATTGATTACATGATACCCATTCAATATTCATTGCCATTTGCTATTTTGTTTTCCTTGCATGGTTTGCTTGCTTATGTTTTTTCCGTGATTTTTATATTTTGATTTTGATCTCTTTCTTAATATGGAATCGTACTTACATTCAGGAACGTAGCCAAGGAATGGACCAGGCCAGGCAATCGGCACGAGGGCCATTGCACCCCCTGAGCAAAATACATTTCAACTAGATACAATGGGATTCTCTCTGACGACCTGACCCCACCCCATAATGCTACCCACCTCCCCCCGGTCAGAAGCATATGGCTGAGGAGCAAAGTTTTATTTTACGTACCCCCCCCCACTCCCCTGATAAAAATTATGGCTACGTGCCTGACGTGCACCACTAGAATAACCTTGACCTGATACCACCATTATTGCCAAGCAATCAAGAAATACCGTCACAAAACCGAGTCCAAGTTCATTTGTACAAAATTCATCAACACGTTTTGTTGTAGGGGGCATTGCATTGGACATTGCATAGTTCCATATCAATATGTGCTCCGGCCTCTGAAACGCCTCGTCTGCTACGTTTTTGTTCATTCAGTGACTATGTTAAAGTGTCTAACATGCGGCGCTTCTGGAAACATAATTAACTCCAGTGACTGTTATACCATGAACACTGCAAAAAATACATGTGCACAGTTATATTGTATGCTGCGACTGTTGCTAGTCATTATTAACGCATTTATCTCAATAAATGTTCATGGACTATTAAGTTATAAGTGTGTATATGTGTACAAGTAGGTATATGTAAAATGTTTGTTTAGGTATTCTATAGAATGTCTGATTCTTCACATTGCCTGTAACACAACACACACACACACACACACACACATATAATATATATATATATATTATATATATATATATATAATATATATATATATATATATAATTATAATATATATATTATAATATATTATATATTAATAATATATATATATAATTATATATATATATATATATTTAACTATATATATATAATTATATATATATAATATATATATATACTATATGTGTTATATATTATATATATATATATTTTAATATATAAAATATATATATATGTATATATATTATATTATATATTTAGCTTAATAAAACTACTCGTTGCTATCTGCATAATGATTGGCTCGGGTGCTGTTGACCTGGCCTTTTGTATTCTCTGATCAGCGGGCGATGCAGTTTAATGAGCATTCCATTTGAGATGAGGCGCGGCTCTCCACGCCCTGCCCCCAGGCTATCTGCCGTCACTCGGCGGCTGACGCGCCAACTCTGCCGGCAGAATGTATTCAGTCCCATTTAACCGGTGCCAGCCGCCACCCGTCTATATAGCCTAGTGCAATGGATTGTATGTCATGC
>VOPJ01009241.1:0-10573 GCA_014673585.1 Semibalanus balanoides
CCGTAACCCCCACACTCCCCATGAAACTCGGACGCTCCGACCAGGCCCCCTGAACACCAGCCGAGCTTCCGTAACCCCCACACTCCCCATGAAACTCGGACGCTCCGTTAGACGGACAAGTACCGTATATATTTACCCGTTTGCTTACCAAATACACAAGTTAAATATGAACTACGCTGTGTCGTTAGCTGCCAGATGTCGACACTCCAATGAGGCAGCAGCAGCAGAGCCGCCCGGCGCCTCCTCTCCTCCTCCCTGCGCTGTGTCGTTAGCTGCCAGATGTCGACACTCCAATGAGGCAGCAGCAGCAGAGCCGCCCGGCGCCTCCTCTCGGCAAGCAGCGCCACACGCTGGCCGACGGCTGCCATGTCTTCAGTGCGGCGGCCGGCAGGCGCCGCGGCGCGCACTCTCGAGGTAAGTTTAACACATCTACGGTGACGGTGACGGTGACGGTGACGGCCAGCCGGCACAGTGCGGCCGTCCGGCGGCCGCGCTGCTGTGTGGACACTACACGTTACAGGCGGCGCCCGGCGGACGCCAAGCCTGTTCACACTGAACACTGAAGATGAGTACGGAAGGGCGCAGCGCCCCTGGCGGCAGGCCGACGCAACACACGAGCGGCGCCACCGCCCGCCTCTCGGCGCTCAGCACAGCAGCAGTATACGAACGCACACAACATACGGCCAGCAAATGTACATCACAAGGTGGTCTACGCCAAACGAACGCGGCGCGGAGCGGAGCCGGGTGGCGGAGTGCGCGGCGAGTCTCTCGGGCCGCCCGACTGGCAGTCCACAGCTAAAGGAATACAAAAGCACGACACAGGCAGGCAACACGCGCAGGAGCGGCCGCAGCCGAACGGAGAGGGGCGGGGTCACAACCGAAGGGAGAGAAGGCAGGCGGAGGCCGGAGAGACGACGCGGACGGGCGGGCGGGGCGGTCCCCGGACTGCGGCGCGGCGCCCTCTGCTAACCGCTGGGCCGGTGCCGCGGCTCGTTTGGCACAGTCAGGAACTGAACGGGTCGGTGTGCGGAGTGGGCGGCTGGCGCGCGCTCCAGCCCCGGCTGTGCGCCTGGCGCCAACTCTGAGCGGGCGGCGCGCGCGCCATGAGGTAAACGGGACGGTGCCGCACTGCCACCCTCCTCGGCCGGCCGAGACGCGGCCGCCGCGCGCACTCTCACCGCGCGCGACACCAGTATGAAGAGTCGGTGACTAGTTCGGCATTCCTATGATGAGCAAATTAGGAGAGGAATGGTCTGCGGACAGAGGGGCAGCGCGCCGCCGGCCAGCAGCCGTCCGCCCGGGATGGCCACAGGCCGCTCCGTACCATACACACGACTCCAATACAAGATATGTCGAGAACTCAGACAAATTCGGTTACATAGATCTTTCTTATAGCTCTCACGCATGGTCCCTGGACAAAACGCACGAGGTAGCTGTAAAAAAACAAAGCACTATTCAATAAGCTATTGGAGCTTCAGTGAGGTTTGTACTCAAAACAACGAACGCGGCGCACGCACGAGCAACACTAACACTCGGCAGTCCGCACGTGGCTGAGACCGCTGGCAGCAATGTAACCGTTCCGCGCGCTGCCATTGCTCGCCTTGCTGCCCTTGCTGCCGTCACTGGACGAGAACTGCAGACTATGCGCCTTGCTGTTCTCAGCCGACGACAGCGAACCGTGGCCGCCGTTGCGTCCCTCCAGTCCCTCCAGTTTCATGGCCTCGAACTCGGCATAGTTCGCCTCTGGGTCGGCGGGCGCGCGCGACTGACGCAGCTCCATCTCACACTCCTCGTCACTGAGGTCCTCCGTCTCGGCGATGCGCGGTCGGCGCGGCAGCGGCGACGGACCCTCGACCGCCACACCAGTCGTCAGCGGCGTCAGCACTGTCGGCTCGAGCTCCTCGCGCGCCGCCGCCGCCGCCTCCGCCGCCGCCGCCATCATGTGCGGCCACTGGGTGTGGTAGAAGCTGCGCTTGGCGAACTCCTCACCAATGTCATAATCGAGCAGCTCCTCCACCAGTTTGATGAAGGTGGGCCGGTCGTCCGGCCGGTACTCCCAGCAGCGGTACATGAGGTCGTACAGCTGCTCGGGACAGTTCTCCGGCCGCGCCATCCGGTTGCGCGAGAGCACATGGTGGATGACCTCCTCGTTGCTGAGGCCCTGGTACGGCTGCGCGGCGTACGTGCTCATCTCCCAGAGCACCACGCCGAAGCTCCAGACGTCGCTCTGTGAGGTGAAGCGGCCGTCGCGGAGGGATTCGGGGCCCATCCAGCGCACCGGCAGCAGGCCCTTTCCACCTGCGGACAGACAGACAGACCCACACGTCAGTCACCCGAGCCCTGTCCGTCGTCACACACGGGTGACTGGTGACACGCCCACCGCCAAGCTGCCGCCGTCCGTCATACCCTACCGCGGTAAAGCTGCAGCCTCGAGGCCTGGATACGTAGGCACCGGGATATCGTAGGACAGATTCTGGGCCGCAAACATGATCGTTGCTGTAGCTTCGGTTGTGGAGGTGACAATTACTAACCCTACACACACTCCTACGAACATCCTACACAATAATTTCAAACGCATATTTTTGATACATCTGAATTCAGCCCAGCCCAACCCAGCCCAGCCAAGCACAGCACAGCACAGCACAGCACAGCACAGCACAGCACAGCACAGCACAGCACAGCACAGCACAGCACAGCACAGCACAGCACAACGTATCACAACACATCACAGCACAGCACGGCACAGCACAGAACGCAAAAAACACGCACACGCACACGCGCGCATGACGTCCCAGCCATCTCCGCCGGCGCCCGAGCTGTGTGCCTCCACCCACCTTTCTTGTAGTAGTTCTTCTCGTAGAGGTGGCGCGTCATGCCGAAGTCGCCGATCTTGATCGTCATGTCGTCGGCGACCATGCAGTTTCGCGCGGCCAGGTCGCGGTGGACCGAGTTCATCTGCGTCAGGTACGCCATGCCGTCCGCAATCTGAATCGCCATCTGATAAATGTACTGCGGAACAAGAGAGAGATGACCGTTGACACACGCGATCGACATGGCAAGTGTGTCACGGGCACAGCAGAACGATCGTCAAAACTGTAGCCAGAGGTCACAGCTGTAGCCGAATGGAGGAGGGTGAAGCTTGATGTTCAGCCGCCAGAAGCGGTCTACAAGACATTGTGATGTCATGTTCCTGAACCAGCGCTACTCAGTTAACGGCCGGATACACACAGTTAACGGCCGGATACGCACAGTTAACGGCCGAGTACACACAGTTAACGGCTGAGTACACTACAGTTAACGGCCGGACTACACACAGTTAACGGCCGGTACGCAACAGTTAACGGCCGAGTTACACACAGTTTAACGGCCGACGTACCACCACAGTTATACGGCCGGATACACACAGTTAACGGCCGGTACACACAAGTTAACGGCCGAGTACACACAGTTAATGGCCGAGTACACACCAGTTAATGGCCGACAGTACAACAGTACAGTAACGGCCAGTACACAACAGTTAACGGGCCGGATACACACAGTTACACGGCGGATTTACACACAGTTAACGGCCGAGTAGCACCAGTTAACGGCCGAGTACATACCACGTTAACGGCCGGATACACACAGTTAAACGGCCGGAGTACACTACAGTTACATGGCCGGTCACACAGTTAATGCCGAGTACACAGTACAGTTAACGGCCGGATACACACACGTTAACCGCCGAAGTAACAAACCACAGTTTAACGGCCGAGTACACACAGTTAACGCCGAGTACACACAGTTAACGGCCGGATACACACAGTTTAAACGGCCGGATACACACAGTTACACGGCCGAGTACACACAGTTAATGGCCGAGTACACAGTACAGTTTACACGGCCGGATAACACACAGTTTAACGGCCGGATACACACATTAACGGCCGAGTAACATACCGTTAACGGCCGGATACACACAGTTTAACGGCCGAGTACATACAGTTAACGGCGCGATAACACACAGTTAACGGCCGACGAACAATACAGTTAACGGCGAGTACAACACAGTTAAACGGCCGGATACACACGGTTAACGGCCGACGAACATACAGTTAACGGCCGAGTTACACCAGTTAACGGCCGAGTACACAGACAGTTAACGGCCGGATACAACACAGTTAACGGCCGAGAACAATACAGTTAACGGCCGAGTACACAGTACAGTTAACGGCCGGTTACCACTCGGACAGGGCAGACAGAGCATCACTGCCACCTCAGCGCAGTGACATCCATCGGAGTACACGCATCTGAGAGCCGGCTCACTCCACGTACTGACTGACTGGGCCGACACAGCAGCTAGCGCGCCTGACAAACTGGGCCTAAATGGAGCCAATCTTCTAATGCAGTTTGAGCTGAGGGCCTCCTAACACATAATCTGGTCTGAAAGAGACGACCCGATGCCTCCCAGCCTGCACAGCAGTGTTCACATGGTCCAATGTTCGCTGACAACACGGGACAATGTTCAGACGACCCTCTACTTACCGGCAACACGGGGCAGTCGGCTCGAGTGAGCCTCTACTTACCGGCAGGACGGGGCAGTCAGCTCGGATGAGTCTCTACTTACCGGCAGGACGGGGCAATCAGCTCTGATGAGCCTCTACTTACCGGCAGGACGGGACAGTCAGCTCGGATGAGCCTCTACATACCGGCAGGACGGGGCAGTCAGCTCGGATGAGTCTCTACTTACCGGCAGGACGGGGCAGTCAGCTCGGATGAGTCTCTACTTACCGGCAGGACGGGGCAGTCAGCTCGGATGAGCCTCTACATACCGGCAGGACGGGGCAATCAGCTCTGATGAGTCTACTTACCGGCAGGACGGGCAATCGGCTCTGATGAGCCTCAACTCCGGCAGGACGGGGCAGTCAGCGTCGGATGAGTCCTACTTACCGGCAGGACGGGGCAATCGCTCTGATGAGCCTCTCTTACCGGCAGGACGGGACAGTCAGCTCGGATGACGCCTCTACATCCCGGCAGGAAACGGGGCAGCAGCGTCGGATGAAGTCTCTACTTACCGGCAGGACGGGGCAGTCAGCTCGGATGAGTCTTCTACTTACCGTGGCAGGACGGGGCAGTCAGCTCGGATGAGCCTCTACATACCGGCAGGACCGGGGCAATCAGCTCTGATGAGTCTACGATACCGGCACGGACGGGCAGGTCAGCTCGGATGAGCCCTCTACATACCCGGCATGCACGGGGCACAGTCAGCTGATGAGCCTCTACATACCGGACAGGACGGGGCAGTCCTCGGATAGCCTCTACCATACCGGACAGGACGGTGGGCAGTCAGCCTCGGATGAGCCTCTACATACCGCAGGAACGGGGCATCAGCTCGGATGAAGCCTCTACATACCGGCAGGACGGGGCAGTCAACTCGGAAATAGCCTCTACTTACCGGCAGGACGGGGCAATGTTCGGGCACAGAGACGCCGTCATCCTCTGGCCGCATACCGCGCAGGTACGACTTGAGGTCGCCCTTGGCCATCAGTTCCATGATGACGAACGGCGGCCGAGGGATGTCGGTGGCCATGTTGGACTTGGTGGCCATGTTGGACACGATGCCCATCAGACGAACCACGTGGTGACAGTTGAACTCCCTGCGGCACGGGCAGAGGGACCCGACACAGTCAGAGAACGGCTAAAGAAGGACAGCCCGCGTAAACAGCCACAAGTCGACTGCTTAGACGTCCTTGTCTTGCATACCGATGTTAAAACGGCGCGCATGTGACATACTGAACGATCCTGGGCCGGGTGTGAAGACGGCTGAAGCCCAAAATAACAGAGCGCATACAAGTGGGTTGACTGATGACAGTTGACACTCAAGACACTAAGTTCGTCCCGAGATGAGTGAAATTGGGAACCGATTGCAAGGTTAAAGTTCATTCTTGCATTCTTACAAAGTTCATTCTTGCAATAAAAATACTGAGGTACTGAAACAGTATGGTCTTGTCCAGCACTTTCACTTTCCCCAAGTCTTACGTCATCTGTGCGTCATAATCATACGTTAACTCAGCCTAAATCAGCCAATCAGCCTTATAGGAGTTACTTAATAGGAGTTACCGGGTATACCCGGTCCCGACTTTTAGGACTGAATATTACATAATTAAAAGAGGTTTATTTTAAAATGTGAATGCGTCACAAGTCATTTTCGAGCATGCGCCACAACTTGGCTATCTCAACTCAAACCCCATGTTGAAGGTGAACAGTTCTCTTTAACCCCTTCCCCCCGCTCTGACTCACTTCATGAGACTGGCCTCTGATAGAAACGCCTGGCGGTCGTACATGCTGGCGTCCTCCAGCAGGGTCTTGATCGCCACCTGAAACAGCTGCTCCGTGTCGTCGGCGGCGTCTCGCGGCGCGCGCAGCAGCGCAGTGCCCTCGTACACGCTGCCGAACGAACCCTTGCCGATCACATGGTCAAACGAGACCTTCTCAATGTCCACCTCCCAGTCGTCCGGCTCGTAGGAGATCTGACCACCTGCGGCAGACAAGGACAGGGCGGCCGTCAGAGAAAACATACGAGATCCGCGGCCTTTCTGTCAGAGGGGAGCTGAGAACGGCTGAGGGTTTCAGAGGTCCGTTAGGGACACTCGAGTCACGGCCGCTGGACAGCTGCGGCTTCCACGTGTGCGCACCGAGTTGGCCAAGAGGTCCTTTGGATATAGGGCGCTCTCACTGTGGAACATTGTCCCTGTCTACGTAAAGGAAGCCAAGAGCTCGGTTGCCTGTAAAAGGGAAGCAGAGACCTGGCTGAGGGCGCGGGACCATGTGAAGTGACTGGGAAATGTATATCTTATTCGCGGTCTGTGTCTGGATCCTTGTATTTTATCTTGTATTGCATTTCATTATGTGTCCATACTTTGTATTGACTCGTGGTCATAAAAGCCATGATATGGAGACCATTCGAAATACATGAGGATGATGATGATGATGATGATGATGAGGTCAAACGAGGTCTCGACACCGGCGGACAGAGAACGGGGGAGGGGGTCAGTGAGGTCATGCGAGATCTGGTCTCCTGAGAGCAGGGGAGGGGTTGAATATTAGATACTTAGAGCGGTCAGCGGGGAAGGGCAGGCAGGATGTGTGTCCTGCGATTGGAGATCAATGGCTGGGGGGGGGCGGGGCAGAAAGGGGGTTTAACGAAAAAAAGGGCCCCCGGTTTTCCAAGGTGGGGAAAAAAAAAAAGAAAAAACTGATAGCCGTAACGAAAGCCGTTACGATGAAAGGGTAGAAAAAATACCGCCGCCGAGTCTGAAACATGGCAACTTCGGCTGACAACGAACAACTCGCATCACTGCTATGGCCTACCTTAATCTTTCATCCAGCGACAGAGTTGCATCACTCACCATAGTAGGGGTTCCAAGAGGTGTAAATTTTGTCGATGGGCTGCTTGCCAAACTTCTTGTAGAAGAGGATGCAGACGGTGGAGCAGAGCAGCAGGAAGAACAGCAGACCCAAAACGATGCCGACAATTGTCTGTGACTTCAGAGAGCCGTCGCGAGCCTGCAGAGAACCAGGTGAGGTGTCAGATGAGAAGTAACCCAGGTGAGGTATCAGATGAGGGAGAACCAGACGGGTGTCAGATGAGAAGTAACCCAGGTAAGGTGTCATATGAGGGAGAACCAGACGGGTTGTCAGATGAGAAGTAACCCAGGTAAGGTATCATATGAGGGAGAACCAGACGGGTGTCAGATGAGAAGTAACCCAGGTGAGGTGTCAGATGAGGGAGAACCAGACGGGTGTCAGATGAGAAGTAACCCAGGTAAGGTGTCAGATGAGAGAGAACCAGACGGGGTGTCAGATGAGAAGTAACCCAGGTAAGGTGTCAGATGAGAGAGAACCAGACGGGGTGTCAGATGAGAAGTAACCCATGTAAGGTGTCAGATGAGAGAGAACCAGACGGGGTGTCAGATGAGAAGTAACCCAGGTGAGGTATCAGATGAGGGAGAACCAGACGGGTGTCAGATGAGAAGTAACCCAGGTAAGGTATCATATGAGGGAGAACCAGACGGGTGTCAGATGAGAAGTAACCAGACACCAGTCAGCCCCGGTGTCATACGGGGCAGAACCGAGCACAATATCAAAGGTAACCCAGTACCAGCTCACAGCTGCAATGCTACCATCAACTGACTGCGACCGGTGCGTAATAGCCACATGGCTGTGAGGAACGGATCACTGATTGGTCAATGTAAATACCAATACAATCACAATACAGCGTCCCGGCCCGGCTCACCTGCACAACCCAGAACACCGGCTTCGAGTCGGGCCCGAGGCCGGCCAACGTGTAGGCCCGCACGCGCAGACTGTTGTTGCCAGGCGCCAGCTTCAGCTCGTGCTTCCTCTCACACGGTGGGTTCGCACAAGGCTTCAGCTTGCACTTGCGCACCATGGTGGTTCCCTGTACGATGGTAGCGCGGCGTCAGAGGAAGGCTCTGCTGTCGGCTCAGGCGGTTTGGGAGTTGAGAGCAGACATGGGTCATGCCTCCAGGCGTTTTGGCCTTTGAATGAGCATTGTGGCGACGGACGATATGCTATGGCACTTTTGCAAATTGCAAGCTATTGCTATGTGCTTACCTTTTCCATGTGCATGCAAGTTTTGTCGCTCATCGAAGTATCAGAACACCGTAAAAATAGCCCAAGATCCTTCGAGATCCTGGATCCGGGGTTCAGGGACCCAAAGTGAATCCCATGCTATTTTCTAACGCTTTGGATAGCCAAACAAACAAAATAGGCATAGACATTAGGGAGGGATCCAAACGCAAGAAGTTGCATTGCATATTAGTGCTATATTGCCGTTATCGTTGTCAGAATCTTGATTCCAAATTTGAGGTGTCTGGAACCGAGCCCATGTCTGGTTGAGAGTCACTCTACGGGTCTACGGACCATCAATCAGCGAGCTCGGGTATGTCAGTGTCAGTGTCAATCTGTGTCAATGTCAATCATTGAGCCGTGTTGTCAGCGTGCCAGGTCAGTATGTCAGCGTCAGTGTGTCACTGCAAGTGCACCAGTGTGTCAGAATGACTGTGTCAGTGTGTCATAATGACTGTGTCAGCGTGTCAGTGTGTCAGTGTGTCAGCGTGTCAGTGTGTCAGCGTGTCAGACTGACTGTGTCAGTGTCGCGCGCACTCCATGACTGACCCCTGCGCGCTCGTCGTCCAGCCTCTGGATGTAGATGACGTAGCTGAGCACGCGGCCGCCGTTCGGGTCAGGCGGGTCCTGCCAGTTGAGCGTCACATGGCCGCTGGCCGTGTTGTTGGAGATGGAGGGCGGCTGCGGCAGCGCGTCGGCGGTGGCTGCGGCGACACACAGGTGACAACAGTCAGCGGCGACTCACTTAATTAACCCGCGCACCGACGGGGGTCTGAGCCAACTCAGAACCGACGGGGGATAACCCCCCCCCCCCACACACACACACAGAGATCTAGAAAACTACGCGATGTAGCGAGAAGCGGAAAACGGCGTTAGGTAGGCCGCGACGGATGCTAGAGAAAATACTTAGATTATGTTGTGATCAGGTCAATATTGAGGTCACCAGAGGCCAAAACAGGTCAAATTGTCCTATATTTCGAGTAACTTGAGCATTGCTTCACATAATCCAGGCATCTCCCCCCACCCCCTTAACCTCGGCATCTCCCCCAACCCATCACCCTCGGCATCTCCCCCTTCCTCCAGCCACTCAGCATGCTGTACTCACGACTTTGCCTGGTCTTTTTGCTGGCGATAGCGAACTGACTGCAGAGCTGGCTGCCGGTGTTGTTATCAAACGCCTGGCACGCGCGAACCTCGATCGTGTACTCGGCAAAGTGGCGCAGTTCGTGCAGTATGGTGCTGTTCTGGGTCTCGTTCGCCGCCAGTCGGATCTCGTACTGCTTACACCAGTCTGGCGGGGAGACAACGGCACAGCGGGTACGTACAGGTCAGACACAACAGGTCACACAGGTCAGACACAACAGGTCACACAGGTCAAACACAACATATCACACAGGTCAGACACCACAGGTCACACAGGTCAGACAATAGGTCACACAGGTCAGACACAATATGTCACACAGATCAGACACAACAGGTCACACAGGTCAGACACAATAGGTCACACAGATTAGACACAACAGGTCACAGGTCAGACACAATAGATCACACAGGTCACACAGATAAGACACCACAGGTCACACAGGTCAGACACAACAGGTCACACAGGTCAGACACAACATATCACACAGGTCAGACACAACAGGTCACACAGGTCAGACACAACAGGTCACACAGGTCAGACACAATATGTCACACAGGTCAGACACAATAGGTCACACAGGTCAGACACAACAGGTCACACAGGTCAGACACCACAGGTCACACAGGTCAGACAATAGGTCACACAGGTCAGACACAACAGGTCACACAGGTCAGACACAATAGGTCACACAGGTCAGACAATAGGTCACACAGATCAGACACAATATATCACACAGATCAGACCAGACAGGCCAGACAGGCCAGACAGGCCAGACAGGCCAGACAGGCCAGACAGGCC
>VOPJ01009242.1:0-10574 GCA_014673585.1 Semibalanus balanoides
TCACAGTCACAGGAGCGTGTCCTGTCACAGTCACAGGAGCGGATCCTGTCACAGTCACAGGAGCGGATCCCGGATTTCGTTCAGGAGGAGCGGCGCCGCATACAAAAAGTTGCGCTTTCCGGGCGTGCACTACGGGCGCGCTATAGGCATTGGGCACGATCCAGCTCAGGGGGGCACTCTAGCGCCCCCTGGACCCGTGTCTGTAACATGCGAAAAATGCAAAACGGAATCCAGCATTATAAGTCTATGGCACCAGCTCCAGAGGAACGAGTGAACTTATTATGCTATACCACTGATAAGATAAACGGCACTTTCCTCATGCGTTCCCGTTAATGCCATTAGATTGTGCACGGGTTGTCCACACAATTGCCAGTGTGTGGAGGGGGACATCCAGGTACTCCCTTCCCCCCCTCCCACCCAATAGGACTAATGATAAGATTCTGGTAATCTAGGAGGATTGGGTGAAGGGCCATCCGAGCAAAACTGAGGGGGCCTGCCAGCCCCCTTTTCCCCGGTGGCGACACCCCTGGTGTGTACCACGCATGCCTTTCCAAAGCAGGTCTTTTGGTTCAGTGCGTGGTGGCTCCCTTGCGTCGGTATCTACAACAGCGGCAAGCAATGGCTTACCACAAAATTTGTCTGATGAGGCATACGACTGAACCCAGATCGTCCTTGTGGCCCTGGCGTCTGAAGGCGAAGTCATGTCAAGTCACCGACTGGCCACGGCCAAAGGACTGGTGGGACGAGACAATATATAGCAGACTGGTGGGACGAGACAATATATAGTCGACTGGTGGGACAAGACAATATATAGCAGACTGGTGGGACGAGACAATATATATTATATAGGTAGTAGACTGGTGGGACGAGACAATATATAGCAGACGACGAAACAAACATATAGATAGCACGAGAGAGTAACCATTCGGCATTCATAACCAGCTGACTAAGAGTGACCCCACCCTCTATTGCTTTGTCGCAAAACACCTTACGTTAAAGGGAAACAACGGCCATCTTCCACACAAAAATGGAGTTCGCACTTAAAATTGGGAGAGGAGACAAGTTAGTTGTAAATCCATTCACTTAAAGCATTCAGGTAAGTATCTTTAACCGAGGTTATTTCAATTTACGAACGCCAAGCGTGCCGCTGAAAACAACGGTACTTGGCATGTACTAGGCATATTTTGGGGTACTTAAATTATATTCCTGCTCCTTATTAATTTATCCTTCAATATGTTTCCTAATTAACTCTAAAACGCACTAGGTCTTATGTTTCAATTATTTTTGTTTTAGCTTGTACATAATTTTTTCAATTAACAAAAAGTGTTAGAAAGTGCACTTCGCTTTGATTGTCAATGCCCTTGTCATTTCGAAGTAGCAATCTGTTTTCGACGTTTCCATTTCTGGTGCATGCAATTCGTTGGTAGCATTTGAACGTAACAACGCACAAAAATATTGGCATTACTTAATTGTTTGCTGAAATGTATCTACTTGCGCTTGAATATCATTTAATCAGTCCATTTAAGGCGCGCGGAAATAACTATTCACTTTGGTCGCCCATACACTTCATATTTCGTACAAAAGATATAAATATTGACACCATCCAACATAGAACAACTTGGCAGAAAAGCGCAAGATATGTTGCGCTGCCAAATAGGGGAGGCCAATAATAATCTATAGCCGTTTTCACGATGGATTATTTTTTCGTCGCGAAATGTTTTAAAACATTTTTAGTATGCAAGTTTTAGTATATTGTATCCATTCTTCTTAACTACCAACTTTTAAATGCGACTTTTTGTCTTTGAAAGGTCCCTCAGAATTTTTGAATCATGTTGGTAAGAATATGATAGTGCAAAATTGTGGTTTGGTGGTAATAAGGAAAGATAATTACTTTTAGGTTGCTGGATGCCAAGATCTCAACCGACTGAAACTTTTCAAGAGATTCCGAAACATGATGTGGCTTGGCACGCTATTCGTCGCTCAATGGACTCCCCTCATTTTCGCCATAATGGACTCGCCCAATGCAATGGCCAGCTAATCATTTCTAGCGCATCATTGCGCAATGCACAGAACAACCTTTGATCCATGACGCTGCCAGATTGAGTAACTAGTATGACGGTATGCTAAACTGAAAGAATGGGCTCTAGACGCATATCTTCTTTAGAAACGGCCAATTTTGTATCATAACCTTGTTATGGGCTCATTTCATGTTTCCATAACCCTTGAATAGTGATAATATCGCCTAAATCAGTTATTTATTTTTTGGAATATATCATATACTAAAACTTCCATTCTTAAACATTTTAAAACATTTCACAGAAAGATTCACATTTTTTAGCGCAATAGTCCATCGTGAAAACGGCTAATAACTCTAAAAGAGGTATATGTAACTGTTTTTTATTTACCAGAAATGTATTAATGAAACATAAAAAGTTGTTATTTCACTTGTAAATTGAGACTTGATCAATTCAATACGTGACACGTGGCATGCAATAATGCAAAAACAAATAAAAAAGTCAATATTTCCCATTGACGCTAGAGGACATAGAACAACATGTAGCGAGTGATTGTTGAGGTTTCTGTTGCTAGTCAAATATAGTCCCGATTTAGCAGATGTGCTGGTCTAGCATTAGCTGTCAGCTGCATGTTCTATACACGATATGGCCATAGTATTCGCCCTAAAGGGAAGACAATAATTCGACCTGAAGAGAAGAGAAGGACCTTACCACTAAGGGATTAACCCAGGACTGCCACTTTCGACGCTTTTGGCGAACAAGGCATAAAACTTTCTATTGTTTAAAAGCCAGAAAAGGGGAAGGGACACACCAACATATATATATATATATAATATATATATATATATATATAAATATATATATATATATAGATATATACTGGGCTGCTGCAGTGACGTACCGTGGCTAGCGAGGTGTAGCTCCAGGTGACGGGCCGGTTGCCCTCACACCGCACCCGTAGCGTCTCGCCCGGCGACAGAGAGATATCCTCATCAGGGGGCATCAGTCGAGGTGGCTGGAACCGCACCAGCTGCTGTGAGCCTGCCGACACAGAGCGACCGGTCACACCAGAGTCAGAGACGGGGGGCAGAGAGGACTCACTGGGGTCAGAGACGGGGCAGAGAGGACTCACTGGAGTCAGAGACAGGGGCAGAGAGGACTCACTGGAGTCAGAGACGGGGCAGAGAGGACTCACTGGAAGTCAGAGAAGGGGCAGAGAGGACTCACTGAAGTCAGAGGCGGGGCAGAGAGGACTCACTTGAGTCAAAGACGGGGCAGGACGGAGTCACACTTTGTCTTTTTGAAGGTCATGACGATGCATCCCAGGTTACCAGTTTAAATAAGCTGCTGACCGAATCTGCTAACACCGAATCGAATGGTGCCTTTTGTAATAAAATCAACCCAGCCGTTCCTGAGTTTCAGGATGTTGCAAGTTGCAATACCAAAATCCGTTTTATCGTGTTTTTTAAAAGGTTATGACGATGATCTTACAGGGTCACCAGTTTCGAAAAGGCTGGTAAAATCGCATACCATACCCCGTATCGAAATGTACTTTTGAAAGAGAATCGTCCGAGCCGTTCCTGAGCTTCAGGTTGGATGTAATTCCAAAAAAATATTTTTCTCCTTTTTCAAGGTCATAACGATGATCTATGGTCATCAGTTTCGAAACAGCGCACTAAAAAAAATTGATAACATCTTGCAAACGTGCTTAAATTACGTCAAGCTACGTGCTCCCATTCTCACATAAATATTTTATACGTACTCTTTTAATACCAGTTTCTGGCTGTTCTCACGGTACGCCAGAAAATAATCTTCAGATATCTCATCAAGGGAATTTTCACATAAGAACATTTCCCGTTCTGAGGGTTCAGTAGCTGGTATCTGAGACAGGACAGGGACCTACCTTAGAGGGCCTTGGAGGGACCCCGCATTTCAATAATACGAGCCACTGTGTACGAGCGAGTACGAGTACGAACCACTCCGTCACCCTAGTGCGCGCCTCCGACACACTTCTTGTCTTAATTTATATATTGATATTTGTCTCCTTGGAGCTTCGACCCGTTACACATGTTCACGCTAACTTTGTCTTCTATATTTTCGCGATGAGCCCCATCGGATGAAAAATAAAAATTACACTTTCAATTTTGATTATAAGAACGCACCCGTTTTTTACCACAACCTGACGGGGATCTCACCGGCCCACTTCATAGGGACACCGCATTTCGTAAGGAGCACGGACCCACGCACAAAGCCAAGGGGGGCGGACACACCAACCGTCCTGGAGGTCAGAGGGCCGTTTTCGGCGCGCGCAGTGGGCTGAAAAGGGCCGATAAAACCATGGTCTCTCTAAGAGTCTGGAGTTCCTGCGGTCTTTAGATATCACTGCAGAGGCCCTTTAAGAATACCAGGGCCCTCTCTGAAAGAACCAGCACGGAGGGGCCCCAGGGCCCAATGGGCCCTTTCAACGCTCGGGAAGAGAACCTCTTCGAGGCACCTTCCGTATGGGCCAATTCCTGGCTACGTGCCTGCACGGGCCCGTGTTTTCTCCCCCTTAGTGCGACCCTAAGCCCTTAGGATTGTAATATAAAATGCAACCCTTTTCATTTTCGTTGTAAGTAATATAACCGGATGGTTTAAATACAACCAAACAGGGGCCCCACTTAGCCGCTTTAGAGGGTCCCATGATTTTTTGAGGGGCCCGTGTGCCCCTTGGTTGTGCTTCTGATACGAGATAAACGAATGTAAGTACATATGATCTTATGAAACCCAGTCAGGTTGAAGAAAAAACGATCAGCCGAAAAAATGTGTCTGTGGTACGACCGCATTTTTTAGGTGGTATCACGTAATCTGGCCTGGTGACCTGGCCTGAGATGACCTGAGGTCAATAATTTCACACTGTATGGTTAATTGATGTGCAAACACCTGTGAAAAACACGACCATTTTTCTGCTATCCTCGAAAACCCTTATAGGCGTCTAAACAGTACACCCCCACCCCGCACGGCTTGGGGTAAAATGGGAAAATTGTCCCAGTTCTCGCAACTCTCCCCTATGTCTAATTTATTTTTATTGTTTCCAGAAAGCAGCTTAACGCCTGCTTGCCGGTACCACAGAGAAAATACTATCCATGTTGTCCTTTTGTGTATAATTAATTGAGAACAGCGAGATATTTTGTTTGACAGCATCTTCCATTTCCCAAACATTACAAACTGACGTTGGAAATGACTTGCCCAAATACCTACTGACAGCTACAAATTTAAAAGAAAATGGCCCACTGCTAAAACGCTACAAATGTGTTAATAAGGGGTATTCGTACCAGAAAATACTTAATATGACAAATATGACATTGGTTTGGCTAAACTATCAAGATGTACCCCAAAAGGCAATGTTTCGAAAGACTCACATATTCAGTATAGATTGCGAGAAGTGGCGCAAAGCTCATCAATGGCGCATGTGGTTATGACTAGAGGCCGTACCCACGCTTACGTGTGTGGGTCCGGGGCAAAGCCGTCGCCATTCACTTATATAGCTGTTACTTCAATATAGCTATTACATCTATATAGCTATAATTTACGAATTTCTTCAAAACGGAGGTTCCCTACTGCACGCGCACCCTGCACCCCAGCACCCCATTTCATGTGGCATCGAAATGCACTCGCCGACCTCTGTCGGTGCACCAAATTTGGTGTCTATAGCGAAAAATTTCCCGAAAACAGAGGAACCACCACGAAAACAGTTTTACCCTCCTAGCGAGCGCAGTTGACCCCACTCGAGGTTGAACTCTAAAATTGGATGATGAGGCATGGTACCGCGCACGTCAAATGCAAGTGTCAAGTGTGTGCCACCAACCGTGTGACCGCTGGAGGCGAACATATTGAGAGGGGTGTAAATATTTGGCACGTGCTCTGCACGCGCACCCTGCACCCCAGCACCCCAAATCATGCGGCGCCGAAATACGCTCGTCCAACTCTATCGGTGCACCAAATTTGGTGTCTCTAGCAAAAATTTTCCCGTAAGCGTGGATACGTGCTTTAAAAGAGTATATAAAATACTCGAAACTTATGTACGAATACTTATTTATTTAAGTTGTAAGTACAAGCGTGTAATGATAATTATACAACTGATTACGTAACTGGCATAATACTGGCATTGCGCCCGTTGGTCAAGGATAGCAAGGACATCAATATATTTGTCAGATGAGATATTACAACCAAACAGAGTATGACTAAAATGATGTCTCGACATGGCCTACAAATTGCATTTGAAACCACCATTATATGAAGGTGGGTCATTTCTTTTAACTTTAATAGAAATATTCACCTCTTCCCACAGAAACGTTTTTTTACTTTGAATCGACGGACGAGACCAAAACATATTAGCCGTTTTCACGATCGGGTTATTGCGCTGAAAATATTCTGAATTGTTATGAAATGTTTTACAATGTTTTGATATGCAAGTTAATACTAAAACTTGCATACTAAAACATTTTACAACATTTCACAGAAAGATTCAGAAACTTTTCTGCGCAATAATCCATCGGGAAAACGGCTATTGTAAATTCATCACATTTTGTTTAAAAACTTTCCCACCGAAATATATTTAAATATAAAATTGATAAGCGTTCCACACTTTTAACGACCGGTACTAACAAGTTCTGTTGGTCCTCATCAAACTGCACGCTTTTCCCGTATTGAAATTTTACGCTATGGAGTGGAAAATATATTTTGCGTTCTGCTTGTTGTGATTATATGCCCGCCGATCCTCGACAATCAATAGCCATCGAATGAAAAGGTAACCAAATTGGCAGCTCACCGATTCGCTTTTACGGCGGCCTGGTTAGTGGTTGCAGCCTTCATTTTTTGAAATTGTTTCATTAATTTCAATATTAGGAGTTGTGTATGGTTTTTTCTCTGGCTTTATATAACACTATGCTTTATATTATTATTATTAAAAAAGTTTCAAAAAAAATAACTTCCAATAAAAAGGGTAATTTCACCAGAATTTTATCAATGCGCTTGGACGGTAACCTACTTTGTGTCGGCGATTTGTTTCTTGACCAAATAGGGACATTGTCATGCTTCTTGGCGCATAATGCACATACGTCATTTCTGGCCCTATGATTTGTTTACATATGGGACGTAGGGAAGGACGACGTTGTCTATGACCTTCATGAAGTACACGAGGTATTCATATATTCATACGAATGCATCACAAATGCCATTTGGCCCTGGTGATGTTCAATAGCTAACATGCATGAGCCTATGGCACTTACAGTATATATATATACAACCTTGCTTTTTGTCAAACTTACAACTTTCAATACGGGAATAATTGTATTTAATTCTTAAATTGTAATAACATCATTGTTATACCATAATGGAAATATAAGAAATTGTTGTTAAACAAAATAAAAGGGTGAATATTGAATATCAAAATGTAAATTTTACCAAACAACATTTTCGCTGGGAGCTACAGTAGAAGTTGGTTTATGCCGACCCCTAAACAGTGAACCGAAACACGGTTTGTGTGCAATTTGTTATCTTAAATGAACCAGCTCCTGGACGCTCATGCGACGCACTACTGTGAGTCATATTTCAGTTTTAAGTCTGCCGTTTGAATGAGCCGGGCGTTCTAGCGGTGTGGTCAACAGTGGCCTTTCGCCAGTGTGGCGTATCAGGTTGTATCGAATTAAGGCAAGACAGCTGATAACAGGTATCGCACGCCCCATACTAGACGCCACCGAGACGGCAAGGCCACGCTGCTCAGCATTCTCCACGCCGAAAACCGGTCCCAGCTCCATTAAAGGAAATAGTTCACCTTCAACATGGGTTTTTTAATGAGATAGCAGTTTTGTAGCCCGTGTCGAAAAAAAAACTGCAAGTTTTCTGAGCTGAAGGGGCTCCCCAGCCGAATATATTTAACTTCTTGTCGAAGGATTGTGGGCCTCACACGCCTGGGCAGAGGCTATTGTGGGCCTAACACGCCTTGGCAGAGGCTGTACAGTAATCTTACGCGACTATACATTCGAATCTGATTGGCTGAGCCACGTTTGAAGCGTTGCGGAGAGTACGCATATAAGTTTTGATGAAAATTATATGTAGCGTCCTTCTGTCGGCTGAATCGGCGCGATGTATGGCTATTTTTGAGCATTAACGAAAGACAGTAGTATTTGAAAATATAAATCAATAGCTGTTTTGAAAAAAAATCAAATGTGACAGCTATTTCCTTTCATGTCCTCGAAAAGACAGCAGTGGTCGCAGAGTCGCCTCCCCCGCGCATTGCGCACCGAAAGTGACAGTGAGCCAGAGGGCCAGTGAGGCCAGGTGACAGAGCGCGGAGCCACTGGGGAGCCGGTAGCTTCCGTGTATGTCTTCAGGACTTCCACGGAGCAGCCCGGGTTCAATTCGGCCGGTGGTGCCGGTTCCGGGAGGTGGCCGCCCGGATCAAATCGAGCCTGGCTCCGAGACTGGGGAGGGAAATCCGCCAGGGGGGTGTCCAACCCCCCAAGGCCCCTCCCCCGCCTCCCCCGGCACGCAATAGTCTCCGGAAATGGCGACAAGCTGACGCCGATCGGAAAAAGAAAAAAAAAAAAAAAAAAAAAACGGAGCCAGTGACACGGTGAAGCCAGTGACACATACGGGCTGCTGGTTCGTCATCGCTCGCTATGGTACCTTACCTGGCAGATAAAGTTACCAGCAGAAGACCGGCCTATCCAGCCGCACCAGGCCGCGTCCCGAGCACATAGGCGTAGCGCGACGCAGCACACTCCTTCAACCGTTCAGCACTGTTCCAATCGAAAATACCAATGCTCAGAAGCTCACCAGATCAGAACTATCAAGAGTCAGTTCGATGTTCACAAGTTCACCAATTCAGAAAGTCCACACCTGTCAAGTTGAACGTTTACTGCCTCGTGCACTCGCAGGTAAATTATTATGCCGCACAGCTCACACGACATCCATAATCACACTAAGCCACTGTCCACGATTCTCACACCTCACAGAACTGGTTTCACTGAGCGCACACGCTGTCGCAGCCGTTAGAACTCCAGGGTGTAGCGGTGGACCTGAGCACCACCACGCGCCTGTATACCCGGCAGGAATGAGATGGCCTCTCGGTTCGATCGGTCGCGGCGCCGTCTGTCGCCTCGCTTCCGCCCCGATAAGACCCGGAAGACGGCAGTGACGTTGACGCATTTCGGGAAACCTGTGTGTGGGCGACCCTGCCGCGCGGAAACAGCGCCGGATGGTGGCTGAACTGGAGAGGGAAGTAACGGGCAATATCAGCCGCTCTGACCGGCTGCAGAGTCGAGTGCGGCAACACAGGCTACAGAGTGCGGCAACTTTTCAGTCTTGAGGGTAATGCATATTGCATATACCTCGTGAGATAGGGTAATCGTCGACACTTGAGTGAAGAGAATAAGCCATGTGGGTGAACATGAACAAGGTGTGTAGTATGTATCTCATTATAAAAGGATCGGCATTCAACACTAACCCGTTTCAGGGTGTTTCGTGAAAGCAAATATCGATGAGTTAACAGGTCAACGAGTCACTAAGTTACTTGAACAGTGAAATAGGTCGGGTTGAATTATCTTTCGAAAAATGGCAATGGGGTAACAGGTCAGCTATCACCCAGTTGTACCTTTATTGCTCCAAACCCTGCCCGAGTTATCAGACTGGTGTCGGCGTTATTTGACTGCGTTCTCGTTATTTGCTGCGAAGTGACGCAAGCCTCGGCTATCAGGTGGGTCCGGAAGTAAGAGCGCGGCGTGACGAGGCGGAGCTTCGCAGCCGGAGAGACGCGTCGTCGATAGCAGAGCGCATCTGGCGGGCCAGGCAGGATGTAGAGAGCGCGTCCGAATACACAGCTCGCGCACCTGGCGCCAACAGGAATGTAGAGACGGCGTCGAATAAACAGGCTCGCGGCACCTGGCACCAACAGATGTAGAGACGCGTCCGATAGGGCAGAGCGCACACCTGGCGCCAACAGGATGTAGACGCCGTCCGATAATAAACAGCTCGCGCACCTGGCGCCACAGGATGTAGAGACGCGTCCAATAACAGCTCGCGCACCTGGCGCCACAGGATGAAGGGTCGGCACGACCACTGGTGACAATTTCCCGCCGGGAACACGTCTGAACACTGGTCAGATATGACACAGACATGTTACCCGGGACCACGTCTCAACACTGGTCAGATATGACACAGACATGTTACCCAGGAACACGTCTGAACAAAATGCTCGTAGCAATATCGAATGTCCTTGTCGAGAGCTTTCGAACGTTTATTTCTGTCCACGTCTTTCTCACCCTTTTAGTTTTTTAATAAGGGGTCATTTTGACTCATCGGGGTGGAGTTGTTTCAGAGTCCACCGGGGAGCAGATTAGCGTTTTTGCTGGAATAATTGAACAGTTTCCCACTTCATCACGTTTTGTGTTGCACAGCAAAAATCAAAATATATGCAAACAGGGCACCTGTTTGCATATATTTTGATTTTTGCTACAATAAAAGCATCTTCCATAGGCCACAGTCTTTATACTTTATTCGTGTTCTAGTGATGTTTTT